>WETZ01000019.1:636630-747382 GCA_011034095.1 Fusarium cf. aywerte | reverse complement strand
AAAAAAAAAAAAAAAAAAAAAAAAAAAAAAAAAAAAAAAAAAAAAAAAAAAAAAAAAAAAAAAAAAAAGCAATTCTTCTGTTCTAAAGAATGGTCCTTCTAGCTTGGAAACGACAGCCTTACAAAAATTAGCTAGTCAGTCGTTCAATTGACTTGGTCAATCCGTATCCATGGATAGCGCATCCTTCGCCTCGCGCTTGAGGGCTGCTAATAACGTTTTGACGAAACGATTACCGTATCGATACTGGGCATTGTGCACGACATCCATCTATCGAATCCTTCTCCGACAAGGTGCAAGGAAGGGTTTTAATTCTACGAATATTCGCCGTGCTGTATCGGTAGTATTACAGGTCATGATTCATGTTTAAATACTACTCTTACAGATCTAGAATCCCCAAGAGGTAAAGGATCCCTTGCCTTTTTGTTCCTCAAACAGACAGTACTGTAACGACGGCTCCGTAGTACCACAAAATTGAGTTTGAGCTTTGTGCCGTGAGGTTCATCTCCTCCTGCTGTGAATGGACCGGTGACGGTTCATGGCCTGCCAGTTCGAAGCCAGCGCAAACTAGGACTCAAATTAGTTCTAGCTTGCTTTGTTTGTCCAGGGAAGAAGCTGGTTTTGTTTTTTTGGTGGGACAGTCACTTGGCCGATATTGGTTCAGGCTAGCGGTTACGGCAGCTAAAGGCCACTAGACTAAACGCACAACGGCCCTGATCGACACTGAAGAATGCCCGCCCGCCCGCCAAGTGGTGCCCGGCATCTGGCCTTTTTAGTTCCAGCACCAGCTCTGTCTTCCCTCTCATCTCTCTACCTACAGTTAAACCTAGGTGGCCTTGCAAGAATACTACTGTACGAGGTTTTGTGATTTTCATACAGTCATTAGCTCATACACTAGAGGATCGTCGCCTAATTTACTGTTTTCGTATATCTAGATCACTGTAAGTCCTTGGGCTCCAAGCTCCTTTTCGTCCCCTGGTCCACTTGGACCTAACTAAACCCATGGAAAGTTACAGCGCTTATCCGAAAAACCAAGACGGATTCGTTTCATACGGCCAAGTTATGAACCATGAGGGTTAATTAAAAGAAAAGAAAAAAAGTAAAGTACACTGCAAATCATCACTGTATGAACAAGGAACGCGAGCTACCCCTCCCCTGCGTAATTATACATACATATCTCAGTATTCCCGTTCCATCCTCCCGGGTTTTGATCCCAGCTTTTTTTCTTGTCTTGTCCTGTTGGTTCTCTGCTTTTCTTTTCTTTTTCCTCGCTCTCGAATCAATCGCTACCCACCCACTTCCCGGTACCTGCGTGTGTGTGTTGGTTGGGAGGTCATAAGTGCTTACTTCTGCACCTGCAACCTGGTTGTCGGGTTTGCTCTCCTGTGCGTGTTTCTGTTTTATTTCCACATACGTCAAGCACGCCTTGCACTGGAGAGCACGCGGCAACATGGAGTCTCGACAGACAGACATTTGGGCCGTGGTCTTCATCACATTCGCTGCGGCCACCATCATCACAGCGATGCGACTTTTGAGTCGTCGCCTTAAACGTATTCCTTTATCATGGGATGATTACTTTGCCCTCTGTGGATTCGTAGGTTTTACCCCCCTGCGATCTAATGGGAATGCAAACTTGCTATTCCCGTCCCTGATCCTAGCTAACTTTATTTGAGGCCATCTCCATCGCCTGGGTCATCATTGTGCCTTACTGTAGGTTGGCCTTCTCCTTATTATTCCCGACACGAAGGATTCGAATCGATGCGACCGGTATACTAACTCAACACGTAAAGGGCTCAACCATGGTCTTGGACTACATATTGAAGATGTCGTCAAGATGCAAAAATCAACGTTGACGGACGTATTATACGAGGCCAAACTATTACTCTTCATCGCCGAGCTGTTCTACGCCTTTGGACTTTTTTTCGCCAAGATTTCCATCTTGTGTCTTTACTGGCGCATGTTCCGAGTCACCAACATTCGACTTCCCATTCAGATCCTCTTTGGGTGCGCCTTGGTCTGGATTATCTTCCGAGTAGGTACCTCTTCGTCCAACAGCATGATCCTCGTCTAATCAGGTAGATCTTTATGGGTATATGGCATTGCGTGCCTGTGGAAAAGTTCTGGGATGATAGTGTCCAAGGATACTGCGCGATTGAAGACAAGAAGTTCTTCTTCGGTACTACGTTGGTGCACGCCATGATCGATATTGCTATTCTTGTTTTGCCCATGTGGCAGATTGGACGACTGCAGCTTCCAATGATCCAGAAGGCTGGTATCATGGTCATGTTTACCTTTGGCTTCTTGTAAGTGACTCAAGCGGAACCGGTGACGGATATACTAATAAGTCTAGCATCTGCGCTGCCGCCATCCGACTAATCGTTGCCGCCCGCGTTTTCGACGATAAATCATACGACGTTACGTGGAACATCTGTGATATTGTTATTTGGGCGACAGTCGAGGTCAACCTTATCAATGTCTCGGGTATGCATCCCCTCTTTATCTCGCACGTTGTTATCCTTTCTAATATCACTGCAGCATCTCTCCCTACTATCCGACCCGCCTGCACATTCATCTTTATGTGCCAGAACCCTCGAACTCGAACCGGCGCCAGCTCAGGTAGCTACCCCAACACATACAGCCGAAGCCAGACTAAGCAATCCATTCGCCTTGACACCATGAACAAACCATCAAAGGCCAACGATGAATCTAGCTCGACACATCAACTCGCTGAATCCGACGACGGGAACGGCCACGATGGCAAGGGTTCATCGGATTTCGAGGCTCACGCTATGGACCGCTTCAGACCAGGTGGAAACCAGTACACTTCTACAGTCACAGGCCATCGAAGCAACTCTGGAGGCGGAGAATACGGGGCCAGCTTTGGTGGCATCTTGGTCAAGAACGAGACGACGGTGCACGTTACCCAACAGTGATTAAACAGGACAGATAACTGGACGGGAACCCTCCATATTGCATGAAAAGCAGCCATACAGTACTAGCAAAGCGTTGACCAATTTTGTAAATCTAGATATAAAACGATTTAATGTGTAGTGAGATCGAATCATTTCGATTCAGGAAAAAAAATATGTGCTTCAATATCTTCCACAAGTTAAGATTTACGTGAAACCTTAACAGCGTCGCTTTCTCTCCACAAACACTGGCTCTCTTCTTTACGACTCAACTCTTGTGACTTGACTATATTCGGCGTTTCCCGTCGTAACCCATTCCACTCCTTCGAACAGTCGTTACTGTTACTTGGACAAGGGTCCTGCCGTGTCCACGGACTGTCCCTTTCCCTACTTCCCGACGGCAAATTCCAACCAGTCTTGACGATCCAGGGGAAGAAGATCTTTTCATTCAGTCCATCAATGTGGGGTAGCGTTGCACGACATTTACAGCTCCGACACGCTACCTGTGCCACTACAGAAAAGTAGTGTCAAATTTACTGCAGAGTTGTAGCATCATTTAGTCCAACAACGCGTTAGCCTGGTCGTCACAGTAGCATTGAAGTTGTGCCAGTCCATTGTCTCAGCTATCCGAGTTTTAGCGGCAGAAACTGACAAGTGGAACTTTATGTAAGCGGAACAAGCCAGCAGTTCGTAAACATAAATTTCTAATTTATGCCCAATCTAAAATGCAGATCCGGTGAGCATCAGGCATGAGACCCTCGCTGTTCCTATTTGCGCCATGATCAAACTTTAGCGGCACTGCGGTAGCTAGAAACATGGCGCTGGTGTTCGATCCCATTGTGCCCTGTCGGAGTGTCGGAGGTTGTCACTTGAAATTATCTTGACTTGAGCTGAGAATTTGCGTTGTGGCGTCGGGTACGAATCTGCCAAGTTTTACTTTCTGAGACAATGATCGATTGAAGCGATCCCAAAAATGACAGAACTAATCTTGACAGCCAGCCAACAAGGTTCGATCTGTGACATCAGACAACAGCTTTGACAAGCGTGGAAGAATCAGTGTCAGCGAATGAGACCCTACCAGATCAGCCACGCCCCCATCCAGAAAGGTTTAAATAAAAGTGATGCTGTGACCAACGACTATTGTGGTATGCTGCTTCCAGGGATGAGCACAGTGCACGCATAATACGTACAATAACAAATGAATCGGTGAGCCCGTCTCAGTGCGAGTAATCTTAGTGGACAAAAATTACGTTTCAACGGAGGCGCTGGATGAGGAAATGCAACAGAGACGCGAAAATTGTAAGAACTTTAACTGGCATCTCCTCTTGAAGTGCGTTTCATCTCCGCAGATGGTTAGACTGTCGATTTGGGACTTCTAGAGCCCCTTTTGTATCTGACTCTTCGGACAATGGCTGATAAACAAGCTGTGGAAATTGCCAGCAGGATCCGAAGATGCGGGTATCTGATTGGCGAAAACTCAATAACAGCCTTCTCGAACGACTTGAAATGGATTAGATCTCGATAGTAATTATCATGCTATAGAAAAAATGGAACCACTCTTAGATCCATAAAGAGCAAATGTATGTTGAGACTTTATGTAACTACTGAAGCCCTAAACTTTGTTTGACCTTCTTAATGGAGCACAGCTCTTGCATGTTCTAGATATATTAGTGTGTTCCTGGCTAAATGGCATAGTCAAGGTCTCAACCAACTCGAATTTAAGGACAAGGCCAGTTATCTTTGTCGAGCTTCACGATATGGTTTGGCAACACTCATCTAATATTATTCCCCCATTGCAATATTCACTGTAGAAAAAATGATATGTAGTCCCGTTCTCTTGAAAAGGTTGACCAAAGCTCGAAGATTCATTATTCAGCTAGTCATTAGACTTGTATTTTCACCTGTTATATGGGATTATATAATTGACTGTTGGAACACTCGTCCATCGTTCCATCATTGTCGTCATGAAACTCGTTGCCTTATCCAAGCACTCTCAACCGCCATCTAGCATGTGCACTTAGCCAGGCAGAGGAGAGGAACGTTGGGGTCCTGCTCGCACTTTCCTTGAAAGGCGCAAGTGCCGCCCACACACTCAGACTTGCAAGGCTCGAGAGTCTTGGGGTCAGAGTAGAAAAGACCGCCGTTGTTACAGGCGCTGTGTTCTGTCAGTCTTCGATATCATCTCAAACTCCTGGTTGAGAAGACTTACGCAAAGGCGGTGGTGGCAAGGGCCAGGATGCTGACGACAGAGAACTGCATTTTGATAGTTTTATAGATCGGTTGAATTGTTCTGAAAGTTATTCCCAGACTTCGGGCCATCGGTGTCTTCTTATACACATCACCAAGCGATAGATCATATGCTCATTGCCCAGGATATAATCCTTCTGCTATCCCACATTCCTATTCCTACCACTCCAATGCTTATACGAATGCACAATGTCCATAACTGGCATGGGAAACCGTAAGCACGCAGAGAAGCGACTTATGCTGGAGTCTTACCTGCCGATTTCAGTTTAGAACCAACTGATGAAGGATGTTTGTGCATGAAGCCCATGTAGGCCCGATCCTTTATTTCCGTGCTGACTGATCCAAGTCAATCCTGCTTGATTGGATATTGACGTTGGGAATCGTACTCGGCTGGTGCGCTCCGATAGGATCGGCAAGTTTCTATGGGGCCGACGCAGTGGAATCTCCTTTCGGGTGTGTAGCCGGAACCGTCCACCGCCGCTATACGACATGCACTTTTAGTAAAGACTCGTGGGTACTTGTTGTGCGCACTGAATGATGCGAGATTACCACTTATGTAGACCCCGTTAGAACGATGGTTTGCGATCTGGAATTATGTATGTGTGCAATGAAGCCAAGATGATCTCAGACAAATGGATCATAGGATCAGACTGTGTGTAACACGCGTCAGGTCTATCTAGATTGGCATAGTGTACTTCAAATCTAACATTACTATCATAAGAACAATACTTTCTCGCTTCCTGTTTCTCCTTATGATCGACGTCAGCAAAATTCTATGATTACTTGATTGTGCTGGCATGAATATTGCAAAGATATATAACCAATTCAATCGCAAGTTTGGTCAGGACACTGGACAAAGGACTACATATTCCCTACATATAATCATAAAATTTTGCTTAATTACGAACTGATTAACAAACAAACTTTCAACAGCTTCCGATCAAGTTTCACGTTCATACTATGGCTGTTTCCTTCCAGTGCTCCTCCCGGGTAGCTTCCGACAGCCGGCCCGGCCCCCACGTATTTCGGAACCGGCTCACAGCTCGGAACCGATGCCGAGCCCTTTGATGACATCGCCGTTTCCTCGCTCACGCACAATAATTCCCCAGTAACAACATATTCATCAACACAACCGTCATTTTTACTTCCTGAAATTCACGAACAGTATGTCTTCCGCGACTTATCAAATTGAACGGCCGGTGCGCAGCGACTTTGACGAGTGGTCTAGACTGTTCCGTGCCTACATCGACTTTTACAAATCTAAAATTGAGGAAGATCAATACGCAAGGACATTCGACCGTATCATCGAGCAGAAGAATGGTCTACAAGCCTTGGTGGTCAGAAAAGTCTCCGGAGAGGAGAAGTCGCTCGTTGGAATAGCGCACTTCTTTCCTGAGCAAACGCCGTGGAGCGAGAAGGAGATTCTTTTGTTGAATGGTATGTCTGCACCACCTAGCTTCCAAGAGACGTTTCTGACATTCTAGATCTATTCATCGAACCTTCTGTTCGAGGTGAAGGTCTTGGTAAGAAGTTGACTCAGGCGGTGGCGGACGTTGGAAGAGAAATGGGATGTATGAGGGTTCAATGGGTGACCAAGCATGACAATGCCGCGGCACGGAAGCTTTATGATACGCTGGCTGAAAGCCAGTTTGTTCAGTATAGAATGAGTTTGCAATAATTCTCTATATTGGCCGAAACTGAAGAGATCAGAAAGGTCACATTACTCAGATATATCCACCACGCGCGGTAGCACTGCGCGCATAATCTGCCCTCTTGCCTTATACTTCTTCCCCACCGCCGCATTGAGCCAGATTCCAGACTCAGTGATAGATCCGAGTAGGTTATAATGCGGCAGATTTGGCAAGTCTTCAGGACCGATAGATGCCTGTCTGACAACATTTCCCTTTTTATCCATAAACACAAACAGCAGTTCATCGTCTTCAATCGCCTCTTGATCAACAACAATCAGCCAGAAACAGATACTGGCTATTGTACAGACAGCATCTTCGTAATCCTCCTCTTCCGGCTCGCGAAAATCGCACAAGCATGACACCAGCTCTTTGACCTCTTGTACCTCCTGGTCGCTAAAGTCACGCCGCAGTGCTGGTGCTGCTAACTCTGGGAGGATGGAGTAGACACTCTGCCATTTTTGATCGCCCATGTCAAAGAGATCAGGGTCGTCGAGAACATGCCACCAGCGTGCATCGGACTGTCCGAACAAACCGCCAGAGGGATCCATTTCTTCGAAAGCTTCAGTTGCATCTTCCATCCAGTGCCTGAACTTTTCATCACTGTCACCACCGTAGTAAGTGCGCAACACGATCATCTTTTCAAATAATGGTTTTCGAGGATCATACTTCTCCGCTATCCGACGAAGCTTTTGTGGCCGCCAGGGTATTAGCATTGTTTCGATCAACTCGTGGACCTCCGTCGAAAATGCTTCATTCGTGCCGGAAGCAAAAGCTGAGATGTCATCCTCTTGCACGAAAGCTTTCACGAGCGTTTGTCGTTGTTCCGCCATCGTGAGGAATGAGCTTGAGTCCCATTTGCTCTGCATTTTATGTTAGTATCATTACGGCGAACCTTCCAGTGTACATAGGCTCCAAGCCACTCACAAGTAGGTAGCGCTCGACAGGCAACGAGCCCCAAGGAGGCGACACATCGTCTTCATTTCCACTCATGCTTATTTCGGGGATTTCCTTATAGTAGAAACAATTAGTGGCGGATAAAGAAAAATGAGCCAAGGTGAGAATTTAGTTCCTGCTCTCACGTGCTCATTAGTTTAGCATTTGTTAGGTATTTAACTAGAAACAACGGGCCATCTACTCCATCTGACTATCTATTGCCAAGAACTATGGTTCTAACTAGCAGAAAAACAACTGACAATGTAACATTTCGTGACTCTGTGCTCTGCCTTCTGCCTTGAAGCTCTAATTTGATATATCTATATGTCTCTCGTGTATGTAGAAATCACTCTTTTCTTCAACTATCGCGTTCGTCAAGCTCAACAAATGAAAGGAAACATGTAGGATGAACTCCTCTACCGACAGAGGTCATCAAGCGCCCAAATGCAACAGCCAAGCCTCCACTTCGTCAGCCAGTCTATACCCAACATCATTCAACTCCTCCAAACCCTGCCATGAAACCTCGACCGTCAAGTTGCCTCCCTTGACCGAAGCCACATTAAGCTGAATGGCTGGGCCAGCAACGTCAGCACAAAGACTGAACCTCGCCTTCTCAATCCCCCATCCATCCTCCTCTGCACCAGTGTCGGGCCTGCTGTCGACCACACCAAGGTTTGTCACTTCCCAGGAGACTTCACGCGACTTCTTGAGGGTGGTCTTATGGTAGTCTTGCCAATCTGTCACCAGCTTCATCAACCCCACGACAGTATTTGTCAACCCGAGACTAAGTCGCTCTTCAATGTTGTCCTTGACCATCTTTGCTGCGCGCCATATATGAGGCTCGAGATCGTGGATTGGCTGAGCAGGCCAGTTGTTGACGCGTGCTTGGGCTCGGATGTCGCTCACAATTTCACGTCCGAAGGTGTGATACATGGCAGCTACGCAGTTTTGAACGCTGTTTGCTGGGTCGAGAGAAGCGTACTTGGATCGTCGGCCCTCTGTCGTCATAAATCGTCGCTGGTCCATCGATGTAGCGACATTGAAGGCGTTGGCTTTACCTTCTGATAGATTCACTGATAAACAAGCCAGTACGATACCATGTAGGAGACCAGTAAGAGTTGTTTCGTTCTCACGACACAGACTGAGGAGCCGTTTTAGTATGATAGCATCGATGTTGATGGCTTTATTGGCCGTGACGTAAGGTGTTGGAGAAATGGGCGCCCATCGAGCCTTTGCAGTCGATGACAGGAAGCTGGAGGGACCAAAATTGTGCCAGATCTCAGAAAATGCGAAGCCCATGGTTACCTTGTGCTTGGCAAGCTTCTCCTGTGGTTGAGGAAACATATTTGTTGAGACAGAAGTTGTCATTAGCCGCGTGCCTGGAATGAGAGGTGATCCGAGAGATGGTCGAGAAAGGTTGTTCAGAAGTGTGCGATGGAAGATCTTGGAACCCATACCATCGATATTGGTATGATTCCATACAAACATAACATCCACGAACGTCCCTGGCTGCGTGCACATCAAGAGCAGTCTCCATCCTGGCTTCGTCTCAAGATTGTCAAACTTGGTATCAAGTTGATAGTTCAAATTTGCTTCAAATTCTTGGTCATAATCCGCCGAGCCAGGTCTTACATCCCAGATGATGTGTTCAGCCAAGTTCACTGTATCGAGAGACACCCAGACTGGTTTTTTCGTTCCCTCTCCCACGAGACCAACTTGGAGTAGAGGAAACTGCGCAACTGTTTGTGCCACGGCAGTGTCGAATCTCGTGACAAGTTGGTCGTATTTCTCGGGATTTGTTAGGTCGTGTGGTAAGGTGTATCGGAATGTGGTGATGGTGCTGCAGTAGTGTCCGAGATGATGCATCCCGGATTGGTACATCTCACTAAACTTTATGTTAGAGTTGGCGCGTAGAAGTGTCTTTTGAAACTTACATGTATCCCAGGCGACGGATATACGGTTTCGATTTTGGAGCCATGGTGTTTGTTGTTTTTGGTGCTGATCAGACCCGTTGTATAATGCTGAGCTATCTCTTAAAAGCGATAATCAAATTCAAGGTATCTGTACTGTATTATATTAACATTCTTGTACTTAAATGCCAAAAGACTTGGAAATTCGACACCGTTTCAGCCTCCTTGGGCCTTCCCTGAATTTGTCGTCCTGGACCCGCGGACGTACTCTCGGATTCGGTCGGCCACCCGAGGAGCCTCGATTCCTTTTCTTGGATCCATAACCCTTGTTCGAGATTCCCTTCGGATACCCGGCATGTCGGGACCATGACGAGTCGAGGCAGAGCACGCGCAATATTTGGGCCCCAAGTGGGCCTAGCTCGGCAGATGAGAGTTTAACTCCCTTTCTCAGTCAAGATTACAACGCCTGGACCAAGTGCCGTGTGGGATACATTCTATTTTAATTCGACATGGTGAAACAGGGTTGATGAAGTTTAATGCCTTTAGCCTGTCCGGGCTTCCGCAGTAAAATTGGAGGGATCAGAAAACCAGGCTGCTGGAAGGTAGAGAGACGAAATTAGTATGGCAGTTCCAGGCATTTCCCAGAAGATTCCTGGCCCGTTTATTTTTGCGTCCTAAATCTTAGATGCCTATCTTTCTATTACCCCCTTGACTGATTGGGTTGCATTGCGTTGCGAAACAAAGTTTGAGTACTATTCATTGATCTGGCAGTGAGGCAAATGACTTTAATCTGTTCACCGCTCCCGCTCAGATCGGATGTTAAGTTTTCATTATCATCTCACCTATGACTCCTCATTTTGGATCGTGGCTTTAGACCTCAGAATTACTCTAGCCCTCAACTCGGTCACACTAACCTAATCGACCACGCAATACCCGATCGTGGTAGCTCAACTATGAGCGCAATAACGCTAACTGATATTGCCGGGATACTGGCCAACGTGTCCAGAGAGGAATATATCAGCGACTTTCTCAAGCACGAAGTCTCGAAACTCTATTCGAGAGAAACATGTTGGCCACAATCTGGAGTTGCAGGTCTTCTCTATGCGCTGCGAGCGAATTTATCGGAGACACAGTCGTGGAATCATAGTATTATCGAACACGGCCCATACTATTTCAACAGCACTGGCAATGTATACTCGGTGGACTTTGCGACCAAGGAGTTCATCGTCAATGGAGTTGATAAGGATACATTTATTACGCTGTCTTATGTTCACGGTAAGTTGGATCTCCAATGCCTTCGACACAGCTGACTAACTGTCGTGCAGCACTGAGCATGATTATTGCATTCTTTTTAGTGTATCCCATCATTCTACTCATGGAGTCGACCACAGTCTTGTGTGATCTTATCAATCGCCCCGTAGCAAAGCACACAGTTCAGAAATGGGAATCAGCCCTACGAGCTGCAGTTCTTACTCCTCTCGTTATCGCTGGGCTGGTAACGGGAATAATAGGCATGGGTTCATCAGACCATTTCAACACAGAGCATGGAGTAAGAATATTGGTATACATGCGATGGGGCACGGAGCTAACGAATGAACAGATCATAGGTATTATTACAGTTGTCTTTGCGGGCTTTGCGTCGCTCCTCTACTTTTACGGCTTCTTCTTCGACAGACGCATGCGACGGACTATACGCGGAATGCGCTGGCTCCAGAACGTCCACTACTTTGACATGTTTGTCTGCCAAGTGATTCTCATGCTATCTGGCTTCGTTCTCACAGACGGGTTTGACGACCTTTCCGTTATGGGACTGTGCTATATACAGATTGGTACGGCTTGGGCGGTCTCGTTAGGCATGATTGCAGCGTTCGTTTGGAATAGTGCCATGATGCTTATGACGGCACAATGGTTTCTTGTGCGAAGGGCAAGGCCGGGGAGTGTTACTACGAGGGCTGCAAGTGGGAACCGCATGTGGAGGATGGTCAGGTTATGGAAAAGACGGGAGGCAACGGAGATGCAGGACATGAGTTCTTACTCTGGGACCTGTGAGTCAAGAACGGATTGAGGTAGATGTTACTCTATTGTTTGCTTGGCGTTTTGCAAATTCCGAACCAAATTGCACGACAAACTGAGAATATGGATGAATTGAATAGAAGATGAGCGATTACCGATATACACGCCGAAGCATCCGTGGTATGCACCTCGTACGATGTCAATGTTGTCTGTGCCAAAGCCAGGTAAGAGCCAAGACTCGAAGGATTGTCAACAGGCATTGATCCTTATCATTGAAACACTGTATCCATATATTAGGCCAGTAAACTTTAAGAGAATCGTCATTCTTCGACGGGTCAAGCATTGACCTAAGCATCGGCTGCCCGCGGGTCGCCGACCTGGAGCCCCGCGGACTGAGAATCTGCGCAAGGCTTAGCGCCTGACCCTGGACCGATACCGACGATCTGGGGCTTAGACGAGAAACCCTTGTCTGTGTCAAGACGGACCCCGCGGGCGTTGAAATCCGGCAATGCTCAATGCGAGGGCACCGAGAGTTTGGCGGTCGGTGAGTTGTTCATGCGGAGGCCGCAACTCCGACAAAGTTACCAGTTACATCGGAGTTGCGTGGCATTGGCAGTATTGGACGAATTTCTCAGCTTCACCGTGAAGCCTATTGAATAGCTGTTAACTTATATTATGCTCAAGTTCGTGGTTCAATTGACGATATCATCATCACTTACATCTACATCACAACGGCCAATTACTACGACGACTATTACAGTAACAACAACAATTAACAGACATCTATCTCAATAATCGATTCTACGGTATCTTCCAACACCTTATACGGCTCAACAATCCGTCACGATGGCGATCAAAGAAGATGCAAAGAAACGCGGGCAAATTCCTGGTCCTAAAGCCCTTCCCGTGATCGGCAACCTTCTCGATGTTGACCTCCAGGATTCTCTCACATCTTTAATAAACATGGGCCAAAAATACGGTTCGTCACTCCTCAATCCATCAGCGGAACGCGACTAACCCTCATTAGCACCCGTATTTGCCCTAGAATTCGCCGGCACTAGAGAGATCATGATCTGCAGTCGTGACATCGCCGACGAACTATGCGACGAGACAAGGTTCCATAAACTTGTGACAGGCGGTGTTGAGAAACTCCGTCCTTTGGCTGGCGATGGCCTCTTTACAGCGCAAAACAACAATCACGATTGGGGTATCGCGCATCGCATTCTCATGCCACTTTTTGGACCTTTGAAGATTCGGGAGATGTTTAACGATATGCAAGATGTCTCTGAACAATTGTGTCTCAAGTGGTACGTACTCGGCAATAAATTTGGCGTATAACTTGATGTAGCTAACTGGTCCAGGGCTCGTTCAGGTCCTTCCGCTACCATTGACGTCGCAAACGACTTCACTCGCCTCACACTTGACACCATCGCCCTATGCACGATGAACTATCGTTTCAACAGCTTCTACAGTAACGACAAGATGCATCCCTTCATCGAAAGCATGTCCGCCGCCCTCACCGACGCCGAGAAACAAGCAGCGTTTCCCGACTTCATCGGCGCCTGCAGAATCAAGGCCCTCTCCGCATTCCGCAAACATGCCGCTATTATGAAGAGCACATGCGAGGAAATCATCAAAGACCGTCGCAGTAATCCTGTACAAGGGACTGATTTGCTCAATGCTATGATGGAAGGCAGAGATCCCAAGACTGGAGAGAAGATGAGCGACGAGATGATTGTATGGAACTTGATCACATTCCTTATTGCAGGACACGAGACAACTTCAGGACTTTTGTCGTTTGTCTTTTACTATCTTCTCGAGAACCCTCGTGCCCTTGAGAAGGCTAGGGCGGAAGTCGATGAAGTCGTTGGCGAACAGAGCTTGAACGTCGATCATCTGGCCAGCATGCCATACGTCAACATGATCCTCAGAGAGACCCTTCGTCTCATGCCCACGGCGCCAGGGTTTCATGTCACGCCAGCCAAGGATGAAATCATCGGTGGTCAGTACTCTGTCGCTGCTGGTGAGCCTCTACTTCTATTACTCCACCTCATTCACCGCGACCCTAAGGTCTGGGGTCCAGATGCAGAGGAGTTTAGACCTGAACGTATGTCGGATGAGTTCTTTGAGAGTTTGCCCAAGAATGCTTGGAAGCCTTTCGGAAATGGTATGCGAGGCTGCATCGGCCGAGAATTCGCCTGGCAGGAAGCTAAGCTGGTAAGTCTTGATTCAACCAACTCCCTTTTTGTGCCTTGCTAACTTCAACGCGCCCAGGTCATTGCCATGATCCTACAAAACTTCGAGCTCCGGAAAGCCGATCCCAGCTATAAGCTCAAGATCAAGCAATCCTTGACCATCAAGCCCGATGGCTTCAACATGCACGTCAAACTCCGCAGCGGTCGCAGACTCTCTGGCCTTTTCAAGAGCCCCAGCCTATCCAGTCAACGGTCCAGTCTATGCAGCCGTCAAAGCATCAACCACATCAATGCCAAGGATCTCAAGCCCATCTCCATATTTTATGGTTCCAACACCGGAACCTGTGAGGCACTGGCGCAGAAGTTGTCTGCCGACTGCGTCGCTTCTGGATTCCTGCCTTCGAAACCTTTGCCTCTTGATATGGCAACAAGAAACCTTTCCAAAGATGGTCCCAATGTTTTGTTGGCTGCTTCCTATGACGGAAGACCATCTGATAACGCTGCTGAGTTTATGAAGTGGGCTGAGTCACTGCAGCCTGGGGAACTGGAGGGTGTTCAATTTGCCGTCTTTGGATGTGGTAAGTCCATCCTTGAGAAGCATCCGGAAGACTTTGACTAATTCGTAACAGGACACAAGGATTGGGTGTCGACACTCTTCAGAGTACCCAAGGTTCTCGACAAATGCTTAGCGGATGCAGGTGCTGAGCGACTCGTCGAGATTGGTCTCACGGACGCAAGCACAGGTCGATTGTACTCTGACTTTGATGACTGGGAGAACCAGAAGCTCTTCGCTGAAATATCAAAGCGACATGGCGTTGCACCCATTGATGACTCTCACCTCGAACTCAACGTCACTGTCATCCAGCCCCAGAACACCGACATGGGCGGTAACTTCAAGCGTGCCGAAGTCGTGGAGAACACACTCCTCACATATCCCGGTGTCTCCAGGAAGCACAGCCTACTTCTGAAGCTACCTAAGGATATGACCTACACTCCCGGTGATCATGTGCTGGTCCTTCCTAAGAACCCGCCTCAATTGGTCGAGCAAGTCATGTCTTGTTTTGGTGTGGATGGCGATACCGCGCTTACGATATCGTCCGCAAGACCGACGTTCTTGCCTACTGATACACCGATTCTTGCTTCGAATCTGCTGAGTTCCCTAGTTGAGCTGTCGCAGACTATTAGTCGAACGAGTCTTAAGCGACTGGTCGATTTCGCCGGTGACGCGGAGACCAAAGCGTGCATTCAACGTCTTGCTGGCGATGACTATGCCAGTGAAGTTGAGGCGCAACACATGTCCATCCTTGACATCCTTCGCAAGTATCCTTCTGTCAACATGCCGTTATCCACCTTCCTCTCGATGCTTCCACAGATGCGTCCTCGAACATATTCCTTCGCTTCAGCACCTGAGTGGAAGCCTGGACATGGCATGCTTCTCTTCTCTGTTGTTGAAGCAGAAGAAGCTGTTGTGGGACCATTTGCTCGGCCAGGCGGCTTGGCGACAACTTACATGGCTCAATTGAGGCGAGGCGACTTTGTCCTAGTAGAGCCTCGACCCTGTAGACCTGAGCTACGCACCACGATGATGGTTCCTGAACCCAAAGTTCCTATCATCATGATAGCTGTAGGTGCTGGACTAGCTCCATTCCTTGGTTATCTGCAGAAGCGCTTCTTGGACATACAGAAGTATCAGTATACAGATCTTCCACCCTGCACTCTCCTCTTTGGCTGCCGAGGCGCAAAGATGGATGATATCTGCCGTGATCAGCTCGATGAGTATTCCCGCGCAGGTGTCGTGTCCATACACCGAGCATACAGTCGAGATCCAGATGCTGAGTGCAGATATGTGCAGGGATTGGTGACGAAACATGCAGCGACCTTGGCTAAGCAGTGGGCTCAGGGTGCTATTATTATGGTCTGCAGTGGTAAGAAAGTATCCAATGGTGTGATGGATGTTATGAGCCCTATACTGTTCGCTGAGGAGAAACAGTTGGGTATGACAACTGCCGATGGTGCTGATGTTTGGAGACAGAATGTGCCAAAGGATCGTGTGATTTTAGAGGTCTTTGGATAACTTCGCCTTGTTTATTGTACTTTTGGGTCATTTACGGAGTTTCTGACGGCAATTCATTGGCTTTATTACAACAGATAGATCAGGATAGACTTTTTGCTTAAATCTAGTTTCACGATTACATTATTGCGTGTTACCAGACTGTCCATCATTTCCCCCTTGTTTCTCATGCAAGGAAGACTTGGCCACGGTTCAAATAAGCTCAACGTATCTGCCCGATACCTCAATTTTTAACTATTTTTTGCTAAACCTAGTATATCTTCCTATACAATTAATATACTCCGTTCCACGATCCCAGGAGAAGTATGTGCTTATTTCATTACTTCTCCATAACTTGACTCTGGCTAATCAACAAAAATGTGGCGATTCTCTCGTCTCCATACCTAGTAATGGCCATCCTCAGGTCTCATATGGACCAAAGATAATTGTGACAAGCGGTCCGTCGATTCAGCAAAGACTCCGTTGGGCTGTTTATTTGAAAGCTTGACAGCATGAGACGATGCAGTACTTGTGGTGCCAGTGTATTGGCTACCATTACGGGTTCCAGTCTTGTTTTTCACATAGGTGAAAGCGCGCGACGCAGCTGCGTACTTGAAGTAGGGACGAAGCGCAGGCAGACAGGCGATGACGAGACCGATGTATAGATCCAGTGAGTTCCAGAAGTCTATGAAATGTAAGTCAAGAACTTGAATGCAACGGGCATGGGGGGAAACTTACGTATCCCGACCAGTGATACCTCAGCACCACTGTAGACCTTGGTATAGCGAACAATGCTCAAAGACATGTTGATGAGGCCAAGCAGGAATGTGAAGTACACACCCACTCGGAGCCATCCCTTGATCATGAGATCGGGGACGATCAACCAAGGAAGGACAAAAACTGGAACTATTAGCTGGCGTTGGTCTTTCCAGTGAAGTGATGAAAACCAAAAACTTACTAAAGATATCGCTGATGAAATTCAGAATCCAAGCAGTTCTGAAAAATGCCATAACGGGACCATATGGACACTTTTCATCGGTATCAAAAGCCCTATTTGTAGATTAGCAGCCAGATTTACTGGGGACCAAAGCTCAAGTACTGACCACCAGCGACTGACGGGAGTGCAAATCGTGAATAAGAGAATAAGGGTGACTGTGAAAGACGCAGCAACAAAGCATACAGTCGCCCAGAGGAAGGTTCGTCGCTTGGTCATAAATACCGGGATGACCTGGTGATAGACACAAAGTAGAGCTGCTTTGCACAGGTAGAAAGATGTTATGAATGGAAGAGCACTGATCCAAAGTAGCTATCAAACTGTCAGCTTTTGCTAAGCAGCGTCTCTACCACTAGTATTGGTTACCTTCAGAATCGTCTTCTTTCTCTCATCTGGGGCGTCAAAGTTGCTCAGGTCCGGAGCAATACCATCCTCCATCACACCCATATGAACATATGTGATGCAAAACGAGGCCGTGATAATGCCCATCGCCCAAGCCGCCGTCATCCAAACATCACTTCCAAGCAGGCGTTGTTTTTGAAGACCGAGTCTGAGCCAGATGCGAGCGGCGATGACAACGGTCGATAGCGAAATGAGTGTCCATTCTGTTATCTGCCAAGATACTCGTCAGCGTGTGTTTCGGGGTGTCGTCGTTTAGGTACAGACAAGAAGTTCTGAAGCGCCTGGAGACATGTTAACTTTCTGTTGCCTGGTTACAGTCGAGTTGAAACGAGCTTTTCTTTTTGATATCTTCGTGCTGTCTTTGGGATCGGGTTAGGTTATAGTCGATAAGACATCGATACTGATACGTGGTGGTTGAACATGTGTGAGAGAGCAAACGAAACCACGACGGCGACCGGCCAAAGCAGGTTGACGAACTCTTTTTAAAAAGTCAACTTGCCACCCAAGATCTTATGGCTGCCCCAAAGCATCGAAGTTTCCCATCCATTCCATTGTTGGCGTATCTGGGTATTCACCATCTGATCCTCCCGGCTTGGGATGTGGCGCATTCCAGTTGACGAGATTTTTAGCGATGGTCCTTCGCTTAGTTGAAAGGTATGATTGACCAGTTCCGATTAGTCAGGAATTACTTCTGTTCCCAGCATACGGATAGTCGTTGGTAGGCTACCTGGTATTGCTCTCTACTGATCAATAGATGGTCTGGCCCTTCTAGTTCTAAGGACAGCCGCCACTAAGAGTACTTTCGTTCGAATAACAGGTTATGAGCAGATCGGCTATATTGGCCAGGCCTAGAATTCCGCCATTCTGTTAGACAGAATGCAGGTACCCTTACCAACTCGAGTGGCTGAGGCTTTTGTCTTCAGTTGAGCTGATATCGCCAACATTGCAATGCCGATCACTTGTCGAGACTCCCGTCTTTTATTGTTCGACAAGTACCATGCCATGGCGTGATGTTTGAAGACCAACAGAAATGTGACGATTACTAGATCATGCATTTTGTCCGTTTTCAACCTTCCACGACCATAAGTTAAGATGCGGTAAAAATGGAAATGTTTCTTCTTTGGCCAAGTGGAGCTCAAAGTGGTTTCAATATCCTTTGGCTTTTAACGGGTTACAGTTAGCGGCCCATCCATCCACTGCTTTTTCAGACATGATTTGACTTGTCATCCACCAACAGCACGCCACAATACCCTTGCTTGCTCCCACCTAACACACTTGATCCTGGCTAAGAACGAGAACAGACCTATGGGCAACCTGAAGGAAATAAACTAGAATGTGAAATTATATATCGGAGGCGCTCGCGTTTTCGATCTTGGGATCTGAAAAGAAGAAGTTATTCCCGATTTGTGGATATTAGTGTTAAAGATTAAGCCAGAGTGCTTGTTTCCTTTTGACTTGCGTTCGGCGAAGTCAGGTACGAGAAGCAGGAACAGAAATATTGACGCCATTTGGGGAAAGATCTGCTTCTGCTGTTGCGTAACTGTTGATTGCCGCCTTGGCAACTTTACCTCGAACCAGCAACAGCCACGCCAGTCTGTAATGATCGACTGCGTTGGACGGGCCCTGAAGAGCTTCATTCTTACATGACGTCAAGTATAGCATCTTGAATAATGCTGGCGGCAATATATATGTTTACTGTTTAGCATCGCCTGCATTACTCAGTCTAGCCGCTGAGCGAGTCTTTTTTGGTATCTACATCACAACCTGGCATTCTGTCTACCGTCCTCGTCAAGTTTCTAGTTTGATCGCATTCTCACTGTGGAACCATGGAAAGGTTTTTAAAGTCTTGTCTTCATGTTTTCAGTCCTAGTTCAAACAGAAGTAAAGGGTAGTTTAGAGTGAGGCCACCAGTCGCGTGCTTCGCAGAAGGCTTTAGGATAGTATGCACGACCGGATTCAACAGATCGAGGAGATAAATGTCACTCTTTAGAATTCTAATTGTATTGCTACAGCTCTACATAGATCGCCTTAACTCAAGATCTACACGTCTATCCAGCGGGCCATCCATCTCTCAGTAACCTGTTTCGCCTCATCGACAAGTCCCAGATCCAACAGCAGCTGTACGCTTCCTCTCACGGCACTTTCAAGAGCGCTAAAGATCCAAGTATGAGTAAACGTCGCTGCCTCGCCAATAAACACGGTATTGAACTCTGTCTGGTAGAAGGCTGGTAGGTAGAGATGTTGCTGACCGAAGATCTGCATTGTGAAAGCACCAGCATGATGTTCCTCCTGTTCCCAGCATTGCCGAGCCCAAACACCTGTCCAATACTCCTCAACCACATCGCCGTGAATTTCAATAAGCGCATTCTTAATGTAGGCCATGTGCTCTTCTTCAGACATGGCACATGCGACTGTGGCTTCATAGTCGGATATGTAAGATGCCATCATTGTTCCGGGACCTGTGGCGTTGATATGCCATGAAGGATAGCATACTTGTCCTAGTTGGGGACTTGTGATGCGTGTGCAGCCGCCGATAATGGGTTGGTCGAGATGTTCCCAGAAGCGCGTCTTAAACTGAACAGCGACCTTGCATGCGTTGGCGAAGAGTGTTCGGTCGATGGCACGCTTGAGAAGGCTTGAGTATCGGGGTAGCTTCCAGAACTTGAGGAGGTTGAGGGGAACGCTGTTGAGTACATAGTCGAAGTTCTCAATCTTGTTGGTAGTCTTAAACGGGTCTGACCCGGTAGGCTTCCAGGATACAGAGAGGGTCTTGTTCTTCTCGTTGTAGCGCAGACCATTAATCTTGGCGTTATACTGGACTCTGTCCTTGATGTGAGGCTCGAAAGCAGCGGGAAGTCTGCTGAGGCCACCCTTGATGGTCACCCACTTACTAGCCAGGAAGTAGATAGTTTCGTATTCCCACATAGGCCAATAGATGTGGTTCGGTGAAACTTCATCGGTGGTGTTCAAGTCCGTCTTGATCACATCGCGGAGGTAAGAAACCTCGGAGTAATCAAATGCTCCATCTTGCTTGGCTTGCTTGTAAGCTTTGAAGATATTCTTGGTGTACATACGGATACGCTCTGGAGTGAGGCCCTTGAAGTCATCCAAAGCTTTGATAGCCTCTTCAGCTGCTGTATCATTGCTGTAAACCGTAGGATTGCTGTATTCGGGATTGTTCGCCACTTCGAACTTGCTGGGAAAGGTTCCATCTGGACGCCGAAAAGGTGAATCGACCGGAGTATTGGGGGAGCTCTGGATCCAATCCCAGAACTCGACTTGGAGAGATTTGTTTCCAATATTCATTTCATTGAGAACATCGGCCAGCTGGAAGATCATGCGTTGATCCATGAATGGGAAGGTTTCGTTTGTCTCAGAGTCTGTAAGCTCGTAGGGAAAGCGCATAGGTCCAAGCTCATGGTACTGGCCCTCTTCTGGTGATGTACCGTTCAGGTAGGCCGTTCTGATGCGACCTCCCACTCGTTCAGAGGATTCGAGGATCTTCCAGTTGTGGATTCCCACAGAATCAAGAATGAGCTTAGAAATAATGTCAGCTTCATACTAAGTTATTGAAGTTCGGGTTGACTGACTGAAGACATAAGGCCAGAGATACCACCACCTAGAATGCCAAAGGTTTTGTTCTTGGTGGCAGTGACAAAGATGTCGTCGGGCTGCTTCTGCTTGAGATATGCGACTCCATCGAACCATAGACCATCTTCTCCAGCAACATCAGCGAACGATGACTTCTTCTCGCTTCGCCTCCTTAGTCGCCCAGGCGCAATGAGCTTTTCGGACTTGCCGATCAGACTATCATCCAAGAATGCTTGGAGACAGCCGTCCGATATATCATCGGGGACGACCCAGACAAATGCCGTGGGTCTTTGTTCGTGATGGTCAACGTGACGCTTAGCCAGCGGGTGTTGACCAATATGTGTCGCACCAATACGCTGCTTTGCCTCTGAAATAGTTGCGTCGCTCTCACATGAGCCGTAAACCAAAGTCAATTGCCCATCAACATCACCAGAATATTGGACAACGATGTTTTGTGCGCTGCCTGGACTGAGCTTTGACGGGGAAACAAATGTCAGAGAAGGTGAGTTTGTGGGCACTGCATTTGCAAACAAGGCCAGGCTGCTCAACAAAGACAGTGAGTAAGGATTACGTCTCATTTTGGTGATTGTTCGCAGACAGATTCGTTGATCACCACACCGAGAATACAGGTACACATATATATTGTCTTCTCATACTACACTAAACTTAACGTCAAGAACCGGCCCGGGGCTACTAGATGACTCCGGGACCTCGGCCACAGAACCATGCTTTGCACTGAAGACAAACACGACAATGAAAGAATTCCCTCAGGAGTTGATATCCCGATTTGCCAAAGAACGAAAGAAGCCATTCTCAATGTGAGGGAGAAACCCGTTGACCCCACTGATTAGACTTAAGAAAATAACAAGCTTATCTGTTAGCACAACTGTCTTTGAGAACCTTGATAGATAAGCCGTTGCCGGAGACCAGAAAAGAGATGTTGATCAACCCTTGTCAAGAATGTGATTCGCTCGATAGGGTACTCCATAAGGATTTATGCCAAGAATACCCCACAGATAGAGACATTTGAGGAGAAGATAAGGAGAATGACACCGGTCCGGCCACCGATCTGATATACAGTACAGGCTCAGTTCGGAATTATTAGCTAACTAAGTTCAAGTTGACGTTACGCGTCGCTGTCAAGGTTTTTATATTGCATTAGTCGTTCAACTACACCGCAGGTTGCTTACAGGCTAAACAGATAATTACTAGCTAGTGGGTTAACTGGGATGAAAAGCTGTGACTAACAGATATCAAGGGTTACCTCAGAAAAAAGTAAAAATGCTGCATGGCAACTGTAGAGTTACCGTTGCCTCCCATACTCGTTGCACAACCGATAGTGGTTCATAAACGTAAAAGGTTGAGTATCGCGTTTTGCCTACTACTAAAATAGCACATTACGTATAGTGCCTCTTAAAATAAAGCACTTATTTTCACGATGATCTTATCTGGTGCTTAGAGTTTCTGTCACTAACTGATCTCGAGACTAGTACTATTTTCATTATGTTTCTTATCTTCAAGCTTATTATTTAGCCTCTGGGCAGACCTGGACTATTAGTAAGAGAAAGTTTATGCTTGGCAAGTTGACAGAGATTGATTTCATGCTAACTCAAATTTAATGACTTCAAAATGACAGACCATACTTCCTTGTCCAACTCAAGCAACTTACAAGATGTACCTAAAGTTCCTGTTCTGCTTGTCGGTCTCGTCCACCTGGAGAAGCGTGCCATCGGCACTCAGGTCTACTCGTCGCGACTCTTCAGGATCCCTCTTCTCACCCTGCTCCTGGTCTCGGCGACGGTTCTCCCAGGCCAGGTACAAGTACATTCCTACGACAAGAGCAATTGTAATTGCGAAACAGGCCAAGATGGTTGTGTACGCGGTCTACAACAGTTAGCAGTGCACATACGGCCTTCAAGGCATTTACTTACATGATAGTTGGGCGCTTCAGTACTAATAAAGAACTGAGGTCCGCTCAAATTGCCCGCACAGTAACCAAGGAATATCATAGCCATTACGGTTGACTTCTTGGTGAAACCAGCGATGTTACTGGCGGAGAGCGAAAGCATCAGTGGGAATGCCGGGGCAACTGCCATGATGAGCCAGAAACCTGCTAGTCGGGCGAGTTTCTCGGCGTTGGGAAGGAGCTTGATCATAAGGATACCAGCGATGGCCATGATATAGGTCAAGACAAGGGCAATGTGACGTGACTTGCGGACGTATGTGGTGAAGACGGCGACCAGGATAACAGTGGTGAGTTGGAAGGCAGATGCAGGAAGGCCCATAAGGATAGTCTGGTGCTCATCATAACCGAAGCTCTTGATGACGATAGTGCTGAACTATTGCCAAGAAGTTAGTAACAATGTCTGAGATGCATGGTGTATACATACGCTGGTGGTTCCTCCGTTGGGAACACAGATGACGAATGAGAAGAAGAAGAACCACCAAGCCTTGACATCCGTCATGGTCTCGATAAACTGGCTGCGGTCCCACTTCTTGGTCTGTGTTGTTCGCTGGAACTTTTTGGGTCGGAGGGAAGCAAATTCTCTCTCGGAGGTACTCAGGAACTTGGCAGTCGAGGGCGAGTCGGGCAGTAGGAAGAAAGTAAGGACGGACCAGGCGATGGTGATGAGACCGAAAATGAGGAACAGCATCTGTGCTCGTTAGTCGACTGAAAACGTTTAGATGAGACAGGTTTCTCGTACCTTCCACTGCTCAAGTGGTCCCTTGTATCCCAGGATTCCATATGCAATCATTGCTCCAACCATACTAGCCGAGGCATTTCCAGCGAACCAGAACGAGTGGCGCGAGACGTGTTCATTAGGTGTGTACCACATTCCGGTGATGAGCGAGAAGCCGGGACTAATCGCACTCTCGAAAACACCCAGAAGGAATCGGAGGACCATCAGACTAGCGAAGCTATTTGCGACTGAGTGGAGAGTGAGAATAACACCCCAGACGAACCTTTCAGGTAGTATCAGCGTCGTAGTAGATAGGTACCGTGTCGTTTCGGTCCGACTTACATGAGGACGCTGAGATACTTGCCAAGAGGGAACTTGACGAAACCGAGAGAGATGGGGTAAGAAGCGACGAGGTAGCCGATGTAGAAGACACTGGACGCCCAGCTGAATTGCTGACCAACAAGATGCTGCAATCGGATACATTAATCGGTGTTGATGCTTGTAATAATGATGATTCTACTTACCAGGTCTTCTCTCAATCCTAGGATGGCGCTGTATGCCAGACTGGTTTCTACAGAGTGTTAGAAGTCGTCGTAAAGATCGTGATTTCATACGTACTGTCGAGATACTGTAGACCATAGCTGATGATGAGCAATGGCATCAGACTGGTCCCTTGTCAGTATTACATCGCGTCTTCTACTATGCGATACATACCGAAGATCAATCTTGCGAACAAGTTTCTTCTCCTCCTCCACCGACAGAGTATCAACTGTCCCATCATTCCTATCGTCCATCTCACAAGATGGCGAAGGCTCCTTTGCGTCTTGATGTACCTTGTCCGTCATATTGAGAGTTCGATCAAAAGTGAAGTGAATGGATCAAGCTTCGAGTCATCCAACGGGTCCCAAGGCCCAGTTATATCAATTTCTTATCGTTGTACACGCTAGTGTTGAACTTGGGGGTTTTATGGCCGTCCATCGGTCCCAAGATCCGGGGGTATTACCCCGGATTCTTCGCCCCATTGAAAAGATAGTCTGATTGGCCAGATTAATCGACGAGATAAGAGCACATGACTACTGGTGCAACATCCGACTCATTTCGCCTCCATGTCATTCAAAGTGGCTGAACTTAGTTTCATTTATCGAAAAACAGTATCGGTAGACTCATTTACAGTTATGCTCTATCTCGCGTGCTAACCCGTGATTGCTTGCTAACCAGGTCTCGAACCGCATCCATCGAGATGCCCTCTTCCGACTGTCCCTTAGCCGACAGTACGACATTGAAAACGCTCTTGATAACGGGGTCTGAAATATTGGCCGAGATCCAATCTCGATGAACGGGATCATGGGTTTCGATTCCTGCTATCAGGAGTGCCCATTGGAACCTCTCGAGTAGTTGTACCGGTCCAACAGCGATAGTGTGATATGCTGCAGCCACCAAGTCTTTGAGTGCTATCTCAATATCTTGTGGTACTGGCATTTGACCGAGTGCAGAACTGCGGCTGCGGTAGTGATAAATCTGGAGTGCATGGAAAATGGTGATTGTCACAAGAGCCATCAAAGGAGGCTTCGTAGATACCCCAGCGGGTTCTTTGGCCAATGTGAAGAGAAAGCTGTGCTCCTGCGCCGATGTTAGTATTGCTCTCTGTGTCCAGTCTACATGTTGACTTACCTCTCGTATCTTATCGAGCTTTCTCTTTATCTCTAACCCCTTCCTTGGGGACTCAGAATCGCTACTTTGGCTATGCTCATTGATCTCATACTGCACCGTGATTAAACTAAAGTAAACATCCACAATTCTCCTTTGACTCGTCTCAGGCAACTGATCTGATCCGAACCACGTCTCGTTCTGACTTTCTGACAAGATCGGCATACGCGACAATTGCCATATTCTTTGTCTCGTATCGTGCTTCTCACTAACATAACTCGCAAACTTTTCACCGCAGCCAAAGAAGCCGCAAAAGACGTCTCTATCGTATATGTATGTCAAAACACGAGACAGCGTCACTGGCTCCGACGTCCCTGCATTGCCCATTGAGTTCGCGCACATCTCATCTAGTGAAAAAGTCGTTACATACGCAAGAATCGAGCTGCTTAGCTCACTGAGCCTCTTGACATCAAATGGATCCCTCCGCATCCAAAACATGTAGAGGTACAAGAACGAAAGCATCATTGCGATATGATTGGTGGGGGAGAACTCCACAAGCGCCTGATTGAACAATTGCGATCCGTTCTGAAAGTGAAGATGAGACTCGAGAGGCGGTTTGTGGCTAAAACCGTGATGAATGGCAAGTTCGCTGTGTGAGAAGGCCAACAGGAAATGCAAGGCCATGGGATTTTGAACTGCGAAATTGAGAAAAATTGAGTGTGAAGATAATGCTGCTTTGCGTGTGGACTTCATGGGAGCGAGGACGGTGGAGTGAAATGCCATAGCTTGCACATCATCACTGCCGATTGATGGGGCGGGCTCAGTTGGGTTGGTGAAGGAGAACGATGGGAAGATGGAGAGGAGGTTGAATGATGGTGTTGGGAACAGGATGAGCTGGGCAGCGTCGTCGAAAGAGGTTTGTTGATCGAATTCGGGCAATGCGAGTGTTGCAATGTCTTCAGATCCTAAATCCGGGAATTCTTCAATAGAGGATCCATCATCTATACTTCCGTCCGGCAAAACATCGAATGGCATGGCTGTACTTAATATCTCAGGTAGCTGTTGCCCATTGTCCGGAATAGAAGCTAATTCAAGCTCAGTCGAGGGCTCTTGATTGACTACTTCGCCATTTGATAAGAGGTCAATGTCATTGCCGATTGCCTTTGGTGTAATCGCCGGAGGTGTCCAACTCAAGCGTTTCTTGATAGGCCCGAAACCTCTTCTTCTCGAGGCCAAGGGCTGTTGTTGCGCTGTCCATTCACAGCAAAGACCTAATCGCACACACCTCTTACAATGAGGACGCGTCTCATCACATTTGACCTTTTTAGTCAAGCATGTCATACAACCTAGACGCGTCAACATCAGTCCGTAGAAGAGTTCAATTAGACTCACCATTCTTTGATCTCCCCCTCTCTGAACGGCGACGTTTTCTCGGTTGGTCATTTGAGTCGCCTTCCATTGATCCGCTGTTTGGCGCAAGGGAGTGACAGACTGGGTTCCGAACGGTGGAGGCTCAGTTTAATCGATGCTCTGACCCCCGGATTCTCGGCAGCCAAGATTTGAGGCCGATCTCGCCCCCGCCAGATATTCGTCGATTAAATAGACCAATCAGAGACTGAGACTTATCAAGACTCAAGATACGAGAGATATGCAGGCGGAAACAACAGTCTCCTGATATCTCACGACGTTTTTGTTGAGCTCTTTCATTCCCAATTCTTTATCTTCTACTCAGTCACATGTTCCTTATTTTTCATTATCACCATGGGCAATCACATCTCATATACAGCCTCAGAATGCGAGGTCAATCTTTCCAATAACGCTGGTTCTCTCAAAGGTCTTCAGTTCGATTCCAAGTCTCGCAGATTTGTAGGTGTTCCTTACGCGCAACCACCGGTAGGAAATCTGCGATGGCGCAAACCACAGCCTTTTCCCAAAAATCACAATTACGGTGCTCCTCTTGACGCGACGCATTTTGGGCCAGTTTGCCCTCAGGCGAATTACTCCAAAAATGTCAGCGAGCATATCCCTAAGCATAAATACAGCGAGGATTGTCTAAGACTTAATATCTGGACACCTGTGCCTGATCCAAACGTGCCAAATCCAAAATGGCCGGTCATGGTCTGGTTCCATGGTGGTTGGTTTCAGGTTGGCGACCCTAGCCAGGAAGAGAGCATGGATCCTACAGAGCTCATCTCAACCGGTAAGCTACAGGCTATTTTTGTAGCTGTGGGATACAGACTCAATGTATTTGGCTTCCTTGCCGGAAATACCCTTCTTGAGGAGTCTTCTGGTGAAGCTGTGGGGAACTACGGTCTTTGGGATCAGCGTCTCGGTATGGACTGGGTATACGACAATATCTCAGCTTTTGGAGGTGACCCTGAGAATATTATTCTCGCTGGGCGAAGTGCAGGAGCTTATTCAGTTCTTGTGCAGACGCTGTATGACTTCCGTGGAAAGGAATCCTACGGTCGTTTCACGCGGACGATCATGTACTCGAATGCCATCCCAACTCAGCCTAAGAGCGTTCAAGACTGCGAGGAACAGTTCGATGAAGTATGCGAATACTTCAATATTCCAAAGGATCTGACAGGAGATGAGAAGATGAGCCGTCTGCGCAGCATCAGCTCTGACGATCTTTCGTCAGCAGTCATGGAATTGAAGAACCATACGTTCCGTCCAGTGACAGATAATCTCTTCATCCACTCTGGAATCTTTGATTATTATCGGGACGGGTCCTTTGCTCGTGAATTCAAGAAACGCGGTCTGAAGCTCTTGATCGGCGAGGTCCTTGACGAAGATACGCTCTACGCTGTTACAAACCCACCAGACCCCAATGTTGCGTCGCTACAAATGCAGATATCGAATTACTACCCTCCACACGTCACGGACCGGCTTCTCAAGCATTACGTACTGCCACATACAAAGGATAAGCAAGCTTGGCAGAAGATCTTTGGACGTATTGTCGCCGACGGTCAGGTCAGAGCTCCTTCAAGGTATCTAGTGGACAACCTGGTGCGGAATGGTGTTGATATAAAGAATGTCTGGAGATATCTCATTTCATATCGACTATCCTTTATAACCCATGAAGTCGCACCGGCTTCATTCGGTGTCAGTCATGCTATGGACCGACCCATTTGGAAGTAAGTCACTCGCTAATCTACTATCATCTCAAAAACATGCTTACTAACATGAACAGCTACTCCATCACCCACAACCCTACAGATGAAGAGCGACAGCTCATGGACGACTGGATCAGCGACCTGAGAGCTTTTGTCAATGATGAAGAGGGGCATGAGTACGGCACATCTCAAGCTACGGAATATAAAGTGATGCAGCCACAAGGTACGATCGGGATCGAGACGGATAGTCGATGGGAGGAACTTTTGCAAGTCATGGATATCTTTTGTGCTTGATGTCAATTAGCCAATAAGGATCAGCATTGTTTTAGATTTGCCGGTATGAAGGAGCCAGGTTGAGCTAAATGGGACACTTGTCCGATCCCTCTTTGGCTACTTTTGGTATGCGTCAGGGGTTTAGCAGTATCTATTTCTCCGTCTTATCTACAGATGTACATACCCATTGGAAGCTTTTAAAGCGCGCATTCCTTTTGACGATAACAACTATGTATCCTATGGCTTTTCATCCTTCTAGCTGTAACATCCTTCATGAATGACTTACAACTTTGGGGCATATAGTATAGGGTTGCCTCTGATATTAAAAGCCCAACTTGATACTATCCATTGTCTGGGGAAAGAACCATAGGTCTCTAGATAGCCCTCAGCATATGCAGCACATGGCTGCGTTACGATTACTCGAAGTGGCAGGTAACTAGGAGTTTACCTTGGCGTGTGCGGGGGAGATAAATATAATTTGTCGATTTCCGGGCCCCTGGTAATTTAATTGCTCAATTAAGTAGCTCGGCTAGGAGACTCTGAAACCAATTGCCTATTAGAGCTACAAACCCCTCGGCGGCATTCTGCTTCTGCTTACACAAGTAAAGTTCACTCAGGTTTGAGCTTTACTGCGATGAAGTTCCAAGCCAAGATTTACGTCCATGTGTGTTGCATTGTGACCTGCATTGGTATCTCGTGATAAAGTTGGCGCAGTAGTTGATACTGCAAGAACGGACTATGCAGCTCAAAAGAGCAGGTTGTTAAACACTGTAAGATATGGACGCACGTTCGACCTTGGAGTTTTTCAAATGAACTCTGTCTTTGTTGTCGACGGCTTATATGTTGTAAGGTTGCGAAAAGACATATAAAAAGCGGGACACGTCCTACCTCTGGCAATTAATCTCAATCCTACAGTGGCAAGCAAAGAGACGCTCATTCCAATTGTCCAAGTAATAGTCGTCTATCATGAAGCCCACTCAGGTCCTCGTTGCCCTTGCGGCCATGGCCTATGCCGCCCCTGTCGCAGAGGAGACCAAGGTCGACGCATTGGAGTTAGATGACAGCTTCCCTCTCGCCGAGCTCGAAGCCTACTTCGAGGACCACCTCAACGGCCAAGACTCTGAGGCCAATTCTCTCCAGGCTAGGCAGTTTAGCTCGAGTACCTACAACCAGCTTACAGACGGTACACCCTGCCGTCCTGTCACGATGATTTACGCTCGAGGGACTACTCAGGCCGGCAACGTGGGAGACCCAGCTGCCGTTGGGCCTGTCTTGTTCAACAACCTTGCCTCTCGTATCGGCTTGAACAACCTGGCCGTCCAGGGTGTTACTTATGCTGCCAGCGTTGCTGGATTCCTCGCTGGGGGCGATGCAGCTGGCAGCAGGACCATGGCTGACTTGATCGCTCGGGTATGTCAAAAGCAAAGAATATCTAAAGGAAAGCACTAACATCAGACTCAATCACAGGCCGCTAGCCAGTGCCCCAGCACCAAGATCATCATCAGCGGCTACAGTCAGGGTGCTCAGGTCGTGCATAACGCTGCTGGCATGCTGTCCTCTTCTGTGACCAGTCGAGTCACAGCCGGTTAGTACCTATATCCTCTATTTGGGAACCCTTTACTGATTTGCCTTCTCCACAGCTGTTACTTTCGGTGACCCAAAGCAGAGTCAGCCTTTCGGTAGCATTCCCTCGTCCCGCACTCGTGTTTACTGTCGCTCCGGTGACAATATCTGTGACGGCGGTATCATAATCACTCCAGCGCACAGCCAGTACCAGCAAGATGCTCCTGCTGCGGCTACATGGATCGCCGGTCGTGTCTAAACTATGGAAGTGTTGACTTGATCCTATATTCCTGTGCTCTCCTGTGCTCTTTCTTATGCTGTTGATTAGGAGGTGTACAAGTGTTAGTGAAAGATGTAGCCTAATTGGATAATATAACGACAGGAAAGACGCTGGAAATTGTCTAGAACATAGTACAAGTGTCGACAAAAGACCGATAGCAGTCACAATGCAAATGAAAAATGAAAAGAAAATCTTTTTTCTTTTTTTCTCTTTTGATGCTACATATACTCTTGCTACACATGTTCACGAGGCTTTGCTGCCATAGCTATCCAGATTGATGTCTCGAAGCGTGTATAAAATAGTCTTTTTTAAAAGTGTAACCTTGATCTATCCCCCGAGGGATATTGCTATAAGGTTTAAGCAATGACTATCAGGATAGATAAGGCGGACCAGCTAATATCTCACCCCTGGTAGTCTTACTTTGCTCAACACCGTCTTCCGTTTGATGTAGAAGGCTATGATAGATTGACCTCGTGGTCGATGACGGTAAACTCCGAGACAATGAATGTAACATAACCTAGCAACATAGCTCCTCCAATCCAACGATCAAACCTTTCGCCAAACCAAACGGTCATTGTAAGCGCTAACGTGGAGCCCCAGAGGACGCATAGCTCAGAGATATTGACCTTACCACCGTTACAGTCTCCCGAGGTATCGACCATTACAATGCCCAGGCAAAGAGATAGGAGGAAGACATTACTCCCGACAGTATTGGCCACAAGAATCCCTATATGACCTCGGTTCCCGCTCAGAACGGCGACAAATTTCTCGGGCAGGGTGGTAGCAATAGCAAGAACAACAATACCGAAAACCACATCAGAGATACCAATAGCATCTGTAACGTTAATGGCGGCATGGGAAAGGATATAGCCGGACAGGCAGATAGCTATAAATCCGAGCGCTAGGTAGCCAACGTGATACCCAAGGCCCCTTCGCCTTCGATGACTCGTCACATTCGAGACCATACCTACCTCGGCACTTCCACCCAGGAGCGGGTCCCGTTCATTCCTATTCTCAGGTACGCGCTCCTCTTGAGTCGACTGAAACCCATCTCGGCTGCTTCTGCTAGACGTCGAAGCGTCGCTTTCATCATCACTGCTATCATCATCCGAACCTTCAGGCGCAGTGAGACTTCCTCGACTAATAGCCCAGCCTATGGAGATCAGGTAGACGGCGAAGAGCGCAATCAAGACAGAACCACCTACCAACCAGACGATTGAACGGGCAAAGTAGATAACTGGTGTGATAAATGTTGTGATTATAAGCAAGAAAGCTGAGTATATCCGGGAGCTCCTATCAAACTCAACGTGCGAGCCAGCAGGACGGAACAGAAGCCCTAGAGAAAAGGCGCCTAGGATATTCGAGATGGCTGACCCGATAATATTTCCTACTGCTAGTGACGGTCGACCCTGCGCTAGAGAAGCAATGACGACAACAAGCTACGGTCCATTTGATCAACATAGTGAAGGATAACAAGTAGATTGATAGTCTTACCTCTTCCCATTCTGCACCGGCTGTTAGTAGCGCAATTACTGTGTCTGATATTCCCGTTCGGCGGGCAACGATAGCAGTGTGGTCAACGAATTTGTCGGCGCCGAACTCAAGAAGGAATAGAGTACTGATGAAGACGGCGACATTGTAGGCGATGGCATCGCCGTCGGCCATGACGAAGGTATGCTTAAGACTGAGTCTTAGACTATCGGCTTCAGCTTTGACCTATCGCAACCTTTGAATAGATCGACATAGATTCTGGTATTACTCTTCCAACAGTTGGTCAACGTTCAATTTGGGTGACGAAATGATTCAGTCACATGCACCGGATTGAGTGAGGCGATCGGATGAGGAGTTTGTCCGGCCGGATGGATTGATTGGTGGTGGGTGAAGGGAATGAGTAATGACGGGATAAACTACTGCGTCATCGCGACTCATACATCATCAATAAGCCCAGCCATCAAGAGATGCATCTTCGATTGACTTCTGACTCGAGCTTTTCATATCCAGTTACAACTGCAATACGATCTACAGAAGTGCCGATTAAATGACAGCTACATCCTCAATTAAAGTTTTACTAGTCACCAACACGCGGGACTACCGACATGATTGCATCCCCAGCACCATCTCAGCACTCAAATCACTTCCATTCACGGTTACAGCCACCGAAGATACATCCGAGTTACTCTCACTCCCCAGTTATGATGTTATTGTGCTTGGGCATAACACGGGTGATTTTCTGAGTGAAGATGAAGTCAATTCTTTGGCCAAATTCGTTGAGAATGGTGGTGGTGTAGTTGGTATCCATGCTGCTACTTGCGGTATGCCGTCGTATAGGAGATATACCAGTATTTTGGGTGAAGTGTTCAATGGACATCCGCCGCCGGAATGGATAACCCTCAAGGTCGAGAATACTGATCACTTCATTAATGGCTGTGATGGCCTGCCTGGGGATGACGCTGCTCCAGATTCAGCTCCTGCTTGTCCGTTGGACATAGATTCACGCGCAGAAAAAGAATTCCCATGGTTTGATGAAGTGTATACCTTCAAATCTCATCCTCGTCTTCCAAATAATCGAACAATTCTTCTTTCTGTGCAGCAAACCACCACCCAAAACGACGAAAGACAAAGTTTCCCGCTGTCGTGGACCCAAACTGTTGGAAAAGGAAGAGTTTATTACACAGCGCTTGGGCACTTTGACGAAGCATATTCCAATTCCTGGTACATGGAAACCCTTCGTCGGGGTATTGTCTGGGCTGCCAAGCAAGACCAGTAAAAAGAAGCCGTCTTGGAAATTTACCTTGGCGGAGCTCTGTCGTTTTGTGGCACTTTTTCCCTGGGCGATGCGGGAGCTAAGCTTTGGGGTAAGACAGGGCTGTGACCAAGCTACCAAGCATCAGGTTCAAACTTGGTCAAAATAAGCTTTTGTGAGGACTCAGTAAAAAGTCAAAGCTCAAATATGAGTAAAGTTTCAGAATATATTCTGCAATTATACGACTGTTAGAATTATTGTAAAGACATGGGCTGTTCTTCATTTGTAGTACGCATCCAATACGCCTTGAAGCTCCTTCTCAGTCACTGACACAACGCTTCCGTGGCGCGGACTCGTAGGCAGACTATAATTCTCCGAAACCTTCCAGTCCGGATTGGCAATGTCAGTTGTCTCGAGAGGGATATATCCTCGTCCGGCAAATTCATCAACGAATAGATAAAACTTCTCCCCGTGGATATCATCAGGGTTGGACTTGAAGATGGAGGGTCCTTCGACGACATCAAGACCTGCCTTTGTACCGATGCAGCTCGTCACAGACTTCCACCCATCTTGCCCGTCGCGCAACCGCGTAGAGCTCTCCTGGATAATGTCAACGCATTCTTTGCCCGACACGCCACCAAAGTCCTTGGTGAAGCGGTGATATGTGTCGCCGTCTTTGAGAACAGTTGTGTCAATTCGGTCGTTGGATCCTTGCCAGACAACGGGTTCACTAAAGGTGACGAAGTCTTTTGTTGTAGCGTACATAATCTTTGCGTACGTCTCAACCTCGTGATCGGGATCATCCTCAGCGTACAAGCGAGAAGCCCAATAGACGACATACTCGCCTATGGACTCATCGTAGTAAGCCTCAGGAGCCCATGTCATGCCAGCCGTTGGGAGGGAGACAAGGGTGTGGCGCTGCTCGGACCAGTTGACCAAGTCAGTGCTCTCCCAGATTTCCAAATATAGACTTCCGAAACGAAGGGCTCGCTCCCAGCCAATGTCGTTAATCTTGAGGTCCGTGGCGATAAGGAAGAACTTGTCGCCTTCGCGGGAGCGCATCAAAAAAGGATCCCGAAGACCCCTGGTGCCCTTTTCGGAGGTGAGGATCGGTTTGCCTCCGTTCAGCTCGCGCCAAGAGAGAGCGTCGTTACCATTACTCGCGGCCAGGAAGATACTCTCCCCGTTGTTATCGTCTCCGACAAAGTAAGCAAAGACATAACCTGCTGCAACCGGTAAAGAATCGTTGTGGGGCGAGCGTGGGATGGAGATGGAGGAGGTTGGCTTGGCTAGGGAGGTTGGAGCCAACGCCAAGATGCACGTGGTGAGAAGGGAAGAGAAATGCATTGTTATTGACTGATTATTATCTTATGGAGAAGCAACTGGGAGGAGTAATCCTTCACCGCGTTAATCTCCGGTCTACTTTGTTTTATATACACACGCACGTCGCTATAACACGAGATGTGCAGCATTCTGCGGAGGAAGCTTCCCCGAGATTCATACTAGCGCTTGAAACAGGACGACAGGTTGCAGCAAGCGGCCCAATTGAGGGAAGATCAGTATTAAACGTTAAGCTTAAAAAGAACCTTGGGATGCAGCAACTTGGAGAACCTGCCTGAAGAGGAAGGACATACATCGATCTTGGAACGTGAGAGATAATATTCGAGATTGCTAGAGTAGACTAGTCATTTAGGTACAGTATGTATTGACGCGCATGAATCAAAGGGACTGGGAGAAAGAAAGGCTCATGCGTACAGTAGACGTAAGTTTCGGCATTCCTTTCGCCAAGATGGAATGGAGGATCATGGGAATAAAAGGCCAAGACGGCTGCCTCTACATCCCTGACTAGCGGTATCAGGTGTGAGAACAAGACGTCAGTGCTTGCGACAAAAGTGCAGATTTTGTGATAGAGAAGTATTGAAGATATACAGAGTATGAAAAGACCCTGAATCGATACCCCAGATTCATTGTGAATATCTTGTGATAAATTGACTGGGGAAACAATACCCTGCATCTACAGCACATCTGACTCTGTCGTCACAATAAGGTGATAAGGTGAAAATGCGGGATGCGAATTGCGGGCGGACCTGGAGCTCCAGGTCGGGTCCGCTTAAGGGAAGGGAACCACCAAAGCGCTAATCCTGTGGCGCTCTCAGAGGCCCTCATCACGTCAAGGGCCCTATTTTTCTGCTCCTCCTCCTTCGCCAAGCTCACCTCACCCACTGGAGAACCTGTATTAACACCTAACAACAAACGGTAATATGTCCACGCGCAAAGACCACTTTTTTTTCGTTCCTCTTCGGAGGTGAAGACTGGGGATAAAATGTAAACACTGGAGAATAATGAAGATCCAAAAAGGGCCAAGAAATCCACCGGATTACCCAATTTGTAATTCCGGAGCTGGAAGGGAGATTAATGGGTGACAAACTGGTCCCGTTGTGATGGGTTCACTGGACACCGATCAGCATTGCTTATTGTGAGGTTAATTTCACTTTAATTTTCGAATCCTCGTGGGTTTTTCTTGTAACCGTTTTGGATGATTTGAGGAGTTGCCATGGGGAAAATCTTGACCCCATGGGAAACACGAATTGTTATTTGGAGGGTCTTGATGTCTGAGATGTTGTTCCACTGACAAGGGTGATGGCGAATGTAGATGCATGTTGAAGAGTTGAATCACATGAAGTTACGGTAAACACGGTATAGAAATTCACATTATTGAAATCTGCCAATGTAGAATTTTTTACAGAGTTTTACAGTATTATTCCCGATGAAAAATACAACCTCTGATGGCAAATTATTGCCTTTTCCTTGATTCAGTCTGTAAACTCATCAACCTACCCGATACCTTTTTCATTCATTTTCCAGCCAGTTGCCACGCTTACCTCCGGACTAAAAGCAAAGAGGAAAAGAGACCCACGGCATTCCCCATGTGGGTTTGTACCTATAAACCTCCGAGATTGCGGCGGATGGTATGACGTTTTGATGCGAGATTTTAGTCAAAATCTTATCCAAACCCTTGCGGCTCTACCCACAATTCCTCGTCCACACCTCGGCACTATTCCCCAATTCTTTTTTTCGTTCTCGCAGGGAAGATGGAGTATGAGGGGGAAAAAACCAACTTGGAGTAATGAGGAGGTTTAATGGGTATTCTCGGGTTTTAACCGACAACTGAGAGTCTCGCTTTTTCTGATTTTGGTAATTCTTGAGTATGTAAGTAAGCTCATGTGAGACAGACACCCTCTACTTGTTGTTGGCTGTGCCGTATCAGACTATTGTATCTGAAGTTTACCGCAGATCATGACGATCACTGTGAGCGATAGAGATAACCAACTGACTGCATGCATCCATCAACAGATTATTTCCCAACAGACAAAGCGACAATACATACATACGGTGTAAAGAGAGAGAAAGAAAAGAGGCCAAGGCGTCATTCTCCAACAGTTTAGTCAGTCTAGTCATGCAATAACAGTCAACAGGCAAGGATAAAGAACCGAGATATGGGGCATCTTGATTCAAGGGTCTTGTTCCCTTTTAGGAGATATTCGAAGATCATCGCGGAGGCAATGACGTAGATGTGTCGCCAACCCCGGGTACTCTTTTTTGTCTTTTTGGTGTTTTTACACAGTTTAACTTTTAATCGAGACGTCATTTTTACCCAGTTTAAAAATTTTCAACCTTTTTGAAGTTAGTGCTCTACTGTACTGTACTGCACTGCACTCCCAACTATCGTAACATCACAAGCCTAAGCAAGCTACAGTGCTCCCGAGGATCAGATCAGCTAGTTTTCATTCTAGCTGCCTTCCTTTTGGCCCTCTACTACTGTACAGTGTCTTCTTCCACAGTACGTCATGCGGGTCCCCTGAGTTAGCGTCTTCTTTGGTCTTCTTTTTCCTCTTCCAAGGTGACGTTTTGTGCTGGTATTAGCAAAATCATTGGTCAAAACAGCCCAAAATTTCTTCACGGGTCATCTTAGAACGTGCGTCTATCAACTTTATCTAAGGTTATCTGTGACTTTTCCTCTGTTTTTCCCAGGGACCAAAAGGGCCCGCCCCAATACTTTTTCTGTTCCAAGTTTCCCGAGTCATTAACCCTTGAAATTTTCTTTCCGTCTTATCGGTTCCACTGTGCTGTGACATACGTGAAGAAAACACCGGGTCTGATGTCTTGTCCTGTGGGACACCCGTATCCACGCACAACGATGGACTCCAGCTTTTTTTACTTGGCGTCATACTCCGGACCTGAGTGCTCGAGCTTATAAGAAATGTAAATCTCCCGCTTCAACCGTCTCGATTCTTTCCCCAGTCCATTCAGTAAACCACAAAAGAAACAGAATCATAACGACTGTTCAATATGGTTCACGTCGACAACGCTGAGGGGATTCCCCATTACTGGGGCAAGACCGGTAAGGGTCTGCAAAGACTCATCACCATCGTCGCTACCACTGACTTTCTTCTCTTCGGTTATGGTAAGTTTCTTTCTCTGCCCCCAGCTTCTGGGGATCAAACCTTATCTCTGAGTCTATATGCTGACCGTTGGATGTTTCACTCCTGCAGATCAAGGTGTCATGTCCGGTATCATCTCCGCTCCCGCTTTCACAAACGATTTCCCCCAGGTTCTCGATGAGACATACGAGGGTTTCGTTGTCTCCATCTACGCTGTCGGCTGCTTCCTCGGTGCTCTCTTCATCCTAAACTTTGGTGACCGTCTAGGTCGTCGCAAGTCCATCTTCCTCGGTGCTATGGTCATGATCGTCGGTGTCATCATCCAGATCGCTGCTGTTCCTCCTGGAGGCGGCGCTACAGCGCAATTCATCATTGGTCGATGCATCACTGGTATCGGAAACGGTATCAACACATCTACCATTCCTACCTACCAGGCTGAGTGCAGTGAATCCCACAACCGTGGAAAGCTCATCTGCATTGAGGGTGGTAACGTCGCCATTGGAACGTTGATTGCCTACTGGATCGACTATGGCTGTACCTATGGCCCTGACCCCTTCGTCTGGCGATTCCCTATCGCTTTCCAGATTGTCTTCGCCAGTATCGTTCTTGTCATGATGATGAAGCTGCCCGAGTCTCCTCGTTGGCTCCTCACCCACAACCGTCGCGAAGAGGCCGAGACTATTCTGGCTGGTCTCAACGGCACTCCCCGCAACTCTCCCGAGGTTGTCACCCAGATTGCTACCATCGAGAAGGCCATTGCTGCTACCGGTAACAAGGGCGGCAAGACCCCCTTCTCTGCTCTCTTCACTGGCGGCAAGACTCAGCACTTCCGACGTCTCATTCTCGGTGCCTCTTCTCAGATGATGCAGCAGCTCTCCGGTTGCAACGCTGTCATCTACTACTTCCCTATTCTCTTCCAGAAGTCCATCGGTACCGACCACAACATGGCTCTGCTCCTTGGTGGTGTCAACATGATCATCTACTCCATCTTCGCCACTACCTCTTGGTTCGCCGTTGAGCGTGTCGGTCGCCGTAAGCTCTTCCTCATCGGTACCGTCGGACAGTGCGCCTCTATGATCCTTTCATTTGGCGCTCTTATCCCCGGTACTGCCTCTGCTTCCAAGGGTGCTGCTGTCGGTCTCTTCACCTACATCGCCTTCTTCGGTGCCACCTGGCTTCCTCTCCCTTGGTTGTACCCCGCCGAGATCAACCCTCTCAAGACCCGAGCGAAGGCCAACGCTACCTCCACCGTCTCCAACTGGCTCTGGAACTTCTTCATTGTCATGATCACTCCCGTTATGATTCACGGAACTGGTACCAACGGCTGGGGCACATACGCCTTCTTCGCTGCCATGAACGCTATCTTCTTCCCTATCATCTACTTCTTCTACCCTGAGACATCTGGTCGCTCTCTTGAGGAGATTGACCTTATCTTCGCCAAGGGTTACACTGAGAAGATCAGCTATGTCACTGCTGCTAAGCAGCTGCCTCGCATGGCTGGCCACGAGGTTGCCGACAAGGCTCGTGAGTATGGCTTCGGCAGCGACGACGAGAAGGCTGAGGCCTCTGAGCGCGAAAACGGTGTTGTTGTCTAAGAAGGTCAGAACTGGATTTGGACCTTTCGCGCTTGCGCCTAGCATGACTGGGCTTTTTCTTTGCATTATGATGTAACGGATCTTTAAACGCTACATGTTCGTAGCTATGATGTTTTAGATACCACATGACTCTGAGTAGTCTAGCTTGCAAATACACCTCGTTTATATGAACTTTACAAATGCTACCTTGAACGTGAATGCATCCAGTATTGCCGTGGTAATTTAACCTGGAATCAAGACACATGAAATAACCTTTGTGGCATAGGAAACTCACAGCCGTTTCAAGGCAACTGGAACTTAAGCTTTCAAATCACTGCAAGTCAATTTTATATAGGTGTTTCCGGCCGTACATCTCTCGAACCTTAGAGTTGGTCAAACGCTCCCAAAGTCCCTATTCATGCTCATGATGTTGCGCAATCTTGCCAACCCTCCCACTTGACTCTGGCATTTACCTTACCCCAGTATCACAAATCTTCCTTCTTTTCACGTAGGTAGACTTTGATCACCGCTCTTAAGTCATCCCAGCTACGAAGACTTTCTGCTTGAAGTGCACATAAATCTATTCACAGTCTCATCCTTTCCTGGAGGATAGGTCATGGTGCCTCGAAATGTACATAATATGGGGGGGTTTTTTTTTTAAATTTATTTTTTAATAAAAAAAGTGTAGCCTTGATCTATCACCAGAAGGATAGTATTATAAGATTCAGACAGCAATAATCCTTTCTAGTACTAGTGATGGTATCGATGGCGGCTAGATGACCTCGAACGACTTCGACGATGATGGTGATGAGATGATCGCGAGCGTGAGCGACTGCGACGACGACGATGACAACTCGAAGACCGCGAACGTGAACGATCTCGACGATGGTGGTCGCGAGAAGATGAGCGCGACCGGGACCTACTATTGTCCCAACTTGCAATCTCAGCCTCATGCTTCTTCATCATCTCTTCCTCCTCACGTTGTTCCCTCTCCTCCTTTTCCTCCTTATGATCACGCCTCCATTCTTGGCCCTTGTGGCCCACGAATGCACCTATCAGAGCACCTGCTACCGCAGCAGTCTTGCTTCCTCCAAATTTGTTGCCGCCAAATGCACCGGCGGCGCCTCCGGCCAAAGCACCCCCAAGACCACGCTCGCCTGTTTCACCATGGTCTTGATTGTTAAATTGGCTCTGGGGTTGATTTTGGGGTGTCCAGGTATTTGCCTGACACTGATCTTGATATTGCGAGTTTGGCATGTTGTAGTAGGATGCTGCTTCTCCTTGTGGGCTGAAGCTTGGAGGAGCTTGCTGATACACAGGTGAGCCTTGTTGGTGGTTGCTTGGGTATGGACCCTGGGAAGATTGGTAGCCCCTCTCTTGTGGTTGATTGTAATCGTGAGGACTCTGGTACTGAGGTTGCCCAGGTTGTTGGTAGCTGCTACTTCGGTAGCTGTCCTGTGCATAACTTTGTTGCTGATAGTCAGCCGGTCCCTGCTGATAACGACCTTGCTGGTAGCTACCACCTTGGTAACCTGGCTGTTGAGAATAGTAATTTCCGCTCATTGTGTCACTTAATTTTGTGTTGTACGGATGAATATTCGAATAGTTCAGAAGCAGAGACTACACATCAGCTGGCGATAGTTTCACTCTAGATATACTTAATGCCAGCGCATAGACCAATTTTCTTTTACTGAGTCGTCGTCAGCACGAAGCCTTAATTTCTAACATCTACCTTGGCGCCAAGCAGCTCACTGGCTACGTGGTGTTGGCATTGAGAGTGAATATACTTGACCGGCTTCTAGATGCCGGTAAACTGGGGCCATAATTGCTGACGAGTGCTTGGGCTTTGGTAGTAACATAGCTTCTGACTCGATAATCTTCGCTAACGACACCTTTAGTTAGTCAAGCAAAGTCGAGACCCAGGTAAGCTACCATCCCACCCACTATTTACCAACCTTGCACTAGTTTTGAGAGAAATGATTGGTCTTCCCGTATTTGACAACCATGACTCCATTTTTCTCTTCTCTCCAGTTTCGTAAGCCTCTCCTATCGTGTCAATACTATGATAACAAGTCGTCCTGGCCTCCGCTTCCAATTCGCAATCTCGTGTTTGCTCAATCGCCCCAGCATACACTCGTCATGAAAGCCAATAAAATGCTCGCAATTCGAGTTGGAGGCAAATTCCAACGAGCCTCCGCACCCAAAAGCAGAACGGGGTGTCTCACCTGGTAAGTTTGATAGGCTGTTCACTTATTTCGCGTAATAGTGTCACTGACGGAGCCGTCTTGTAGCAAGTAAGTATTACAGTCTGATGGCTCGATTCTATAAAACTCATAAAGGGCCGTTAGGTTCAGGCATTTGAAATGCGACGAAGCAAAACCTATTTGTCGACGCTGTCAAGACGACAAGATGAAGTGTGACGGATATGCCCCTCCAAAGCCCAGGGCCTTCAAGGGAACCAAGAAAAAGAAGGGAACCAAATCACAAGTTACCACGATCGTGTCTCCACCAATACAGCAATTCGATCAAACACCCATGTTGACAGACCTCGAGAGACTTCACCTGCAGCACTTCTTGCACTGGACCGCGAAGCAAATCACAGCCTCTTCGGCTGCCACGAATTTCTGGCTATGCTATGCACTTCCCATGTCGTATCACTCTGATGCTATTAGGTATAGCATGATTGCGGTGGGAGCTTCGCATCGAGCCTTTATGTCGCACTCCCTTGGCTTTGGACGTCCTGACCACCTGCAGCGCCCCGTTATACATCACTATAACAGAGCTATCTCATCTATTCTACCCATGATGTCTTCTCCTACACGATGGGATATGCACTGTGTTTTGATTTGCTGTATGCTCTTCATGACATGCGAGGGACTTACTGGCCGGTATGACGAGCTCCTGAAACATCTTGCGGCCGGTGATACCATACTACAATCACTTGAAGAATCGGCTACGCCAGAGGAATCAGATATCACGGAGAAGCTCGTCGCAATGTTTTCTCAACTCGGACCTGAGTCATCTGATTTCATGAAAGATCCTACTCTCTCTGGCATCCAGAAATGGTGTTCCAAGGACGTAAAGCATCACGTCAATGATACTACCCCGTTCAAAACGCTTGACGATGCTTCATACGCACTACATCAGCTGCGGTTTCTCCACGACTTTGCACCCCACAACCCTGATAGGGAAGACGGGAGACTGAACGATAAGGCGTTTCAACATATCCTTCGACAATGGGACGCACGCTTTCAAGCATTGGCTCAACATCAGATATTGCACTGGACAGAAGAAGAAATGACACAGTTTCAAAGTCTCCGTCTACGTCAGAGATATCTGCAGATGCGCATTGATTCCTACGAGGACGAAGAATGGCAAAATCCCACATCGCAACCTTATGCACCCTTTCTGGAAGCCGCGGAATTAGTAGCAGCGCCTCTTATATCTATGAACCAACCAACCTACTCCTTGGATGGATGTCTTGTGTCAGGCCTTTCCTTTGCGGCATTTGGACCACAGGAAGATATAAGAAACCGAGCACTGGATCTACTTGGGAAGTTGGACCATCGTGAAGGTATATATGATAGTAACGATGTAGCCGAGATGCATGCGTTGGCGGCACTGGACCTAGGTGAAGATGGGTCTTGTTGTGGTTCTGACTCTGATGCCGAGTCAGAGTATGGAGAGCCTGATCCACCTTTTACGTCGCCTGTTGGAATACCAAGTGTGATCGAAGGTCTTGCCCGAAGAGCCGGAATCAGAAGTAAGCGCTTAGAATACTATTCCTAGGATGTTTGGTGGATTTTGAGGATTTTGTCCGAATTCTGGTTCAATAAACTTTGATAGCGCAGTATGTACATCGTTTCTATGAATGAGAATAATAAATTATGGCAGTCTCATTTACTGTATCGAGATCCTCTTCATTTCCCATCTCTCAAAGCCTTGGTTCTTGACAAACTGTTCGGGTCCAAGTACGGCTTCTCACCAATCCCGACAGCGCGATGGCCCTCACGTTGACCAAGGCCATCGTAATCATTAGTAGCACTATGGAACGCACTGCGGTTATCCCAAAAGGCTGAGGCACGGTTAGCTCTTGCTGAACGACTTATCATGTCCGAGTACTTACCGATATCATTAGGGTTTCTCCATCTGAACCGTACTTGCAGGTCGTGATTTTCTTCAATCCGTCTGTAGAACGACTCCAGAAGCTCTTTACTCTCCCGGGCGCTCAGTTCGTTGATACGTTTGGGAAAGTTGCCCACTGCGAACAGTGACTTCCATCCTGTAACAGGATTCGTTCGGACCACGGGATGGACCGCCTTGAGCTCATCACCAATGTTCTCGGGATGGCCACGCGGCTTCTCGTAGATCTTGAAGTAATCGGGTCGAGAATCTCTTGCTCTGAGAAACCCCTCTCCCGAGAATGTTGCAGTGAGACCCTCAAAGAACTTTTGGTACGCGTCGCTGTATCTATCGTATAGCTCGTATCCCGAAGCCCAAAGCGTATCACCACCACCAGAGGGAAGCTTGGTCAAACGCAGGCTGGTGTAGTCAGCTGGATACTCCTCGAACTGAATATCGCTATGCCAGCTAGCAGCGCCCTGTTTGCGGTCATCTCTATCCTTCTCTTCATCTTGGAAGAAGCGTGATTGAGAGGATATGACACTGATCTCGTTATCTTCCACGCCGAACTCATTACTGCCGTTTAGGAGAGGGTGGATGTGAAGGGTTGAGGATGATGGTTTGTTAGCGAGTTGGCCGAGGCGGTGGACAAGCTCTTTGTGGAGATCATCGGTGAGATTATCTTGGGCGCGGAAGAAGACGACGCCTCTTTGGGAGACTGGCCTATTGTTAGGTAGGATATTGGGGTTGTGGGTGCAGTGGCCTTACTAGTGATGGCAAGATCACGGATGAGTTCGTCCGCGTTCTTGGCGTTGATAATATCGTCGACTAGATTGACAGTGGGATATTCACGGCCGATCACGGGGGTTGACTCTTCGTAGTCAAACTTATCCAGTGCGCCAGAAGGGGTCAAGGGCTCTGGATATCGCTTTGCGTGAACATTGAGCGGGATAGTACGCTGTGTCTCGGTAGCCGTGATGGTTGTAGTCGACATACTGGCAAGGTATCGGATTTTCAAGTATATTAACGTTTTATATCTGCATGTCCCTATGCACCTGTGACTGATGTTATGTGTTTTATATGTGTCTGTCTATTCATTTCCCTGCAGGAATCACACAATCTGTTATACCCGTTGCGACATCTCACAGTGACTACCTAGGCTCTCACCAACCCGACCTAAGAGCGTCTATATCTTGTCACTATCTGTATTGTACATCCTGGTGGATTGTGGCATCATCAGCCTGTAAGGTTACTGGATGAAGAAGCTGAGCCTTATCGATCTTGACTGCAGCTAGTTCCTCTTGTCTTAAGTCAAGTGACAATCTGTAAGTTAGCGTGCATTGGACTTCTTACAGTATCTGACTGGGGAAGCGTGTTATCTCCAGGCTGTGTCGACGGCTTGTCGGTCAAATCATCCGCCCATTGGTTGTACTGAGGGAACGGCTTGATGGCGTGCGAATACCCCAACATTACATGATATCCACTTCGTCACTCTATACTTGCATGGTGAAAGAGAAAACATGTGTAAGATATTGAATCATCATTAGCGGAATAGGTGTGTACTTTCTTCGCACTTTGTTGTGATTTGGTAGTCATGAACCTATGCTGTCAGGTGAACTCAAGCATAGTTATGATAAACAAAAATCGAAATACTGCTAGACAGGTCAACGTGGTCGATTGCTGTGATGTAACTATTTATAACCACATCAATGATTAGAAAAGTTTTAAATTGGAAAACTAGATTGAATCCGCAAGTAGACATGCAATACTCACATCGCGGTTCTTTTACAATTCTATATGCTATACGGAATTCGAGATGAAGGCCTAGGGTAGTTAAGAGTCGCAAATGTGTGGCTTGAGATAAGATAAGATAACAGCACCATCGTTATCTCCACCAGCAGTTGAGTCTTCCGCGTCATGAGAAAACATTCTTTTCCGGCGCGATGCTCCCGTAGCAATTACTAGATCGATCACTACTGATCCCATCTTCGGAGCCGCCTCCGACAGCGCCGCTGCGACTTTCCGAAGCGACCGGCCCGAACCTCCCATTCCTCCCTTATCGATAACCGGAACAAGTGGATTCCATAATCTTGGAGCGACCACACAAACCAAGGCGGAGAACCATCCGCCAGTCTCCGCCCCAACTTCCGCCCGCCCTCCGCAAGAGATTTTCCCATGAGTGTGTTACCCTCACCCCGACCAGGCATGGACTCTGCAAAGCGGAAGCGAGCCGCCAAAGCTTGCAATTATTGCAGAAAGAGGTAAGATCACTTATTTCTCATTGGATCATGCGACTAATACCGATGCGATTGTAGAAAGAGGAAATGTGATGGGAGACAGCCTGTCTGTACTCTTTGCGAAGAAGCCAATAATTCGGAATGCGAGTATCGTGATGAAGGCAATGAGAGCAAGTATGTCAAGATGAGATTTCACTCATATCCTGGATTTGTGCTAATCGGGATAGACGTATTGCGATCTCAGTCGACAGAGTCGATGAAATCTTTGACCGCCTCGAATCCCTCGAATCAACCTTCCAATCCGCCATAGCAAGACAACGAGAAAAGAGTCCAGTCCCGACGCCTTACTCTGTCCCTCGCCATGGGGACCCTATAAGCCCAGAAGATGGCATTGTAGCAGCATCATCAGTCCACTCAACAGGCCCCGGGACACAAACTTCGTTATCGCAATTTGCCAACAACAATGTGTTCAACACCACAATGGACATACCCCTGTCTCATTCTTCCACAACAGGAAATCTTCTACGGTCGGCTCCCGCAAAGGCTTTGTTGGGCCATTACCCTCCGGATTTGTTCCTGCATATTGAACTGAGACGACCTATTCCCGAGGGATTGAGATTGAATGCGACGCCAGCTAGTCAGATTGATATTCCTTCGTTATCGCCTAATGAGACAGACCATCTAGTGCGAAACTACTTTCAGCTGGTCCATCGGTTCCATCCTATTCTCGACCAAAGGGCTTTTTACGAGTTATACGACCGTGTTCTTGACCGCGGTCCACGGCCAGACCTTCCTTCAGCGTTGGTGCTTGTTGTGCTGGCCCTTGGTACCGTCGCGGCTGAGACACCTAATCGAATGGATGCGTGCTGGAGCCCCGGAATACGCTACTTCACACCCGCTGTTAGGCTTCTTCTAACAGAGTCGCTATGCTCTTTCGGCGGTGACCCTCTTCTGCCCCAGGCTCTGTACCTGGCTGCGTTGTATTACAGTTACTTATCTCGACCATTGCTTGCGTGGCGGTTGGTACATATGGCTTCCACTGATGTACAGCACTATTGGATAAGGTAATTTGTCATTTCGATCATCATTACAACTAGTGCTAATAAGGATGTAGGTCTGAAAAATTATTACGAGATGGTCAAGGCGGCTCTCAAGACCAGTCTATCCTGCGGGTCTTCTGGGCTATTCTTGTCCTCGAATGGTGAGCAGTACTTTACTCTTACTAGAGCAAAACCTCTAACCAGCATAGTGATATTATCGCAGAACACCATCTTCCTCGCAGCGGCATAGAGAAAATTGTCGATAAACTGCCATATCCATGGTCCGACGGCCCTTCCGAGCCCTATATGCACCGCTGGCTAGCAGATTTATCCTCTCGCCGACTCCTAAACAGAATCCACTACGTCCTCTACGCCGAAGCTGAGCCAGGAACGGGAGACGCAGCAGATAGTTCTGAGGAAAACCTCTCCAATCTACCTAATTTAGCACACGAGTTAAATCGGCAGCTCGGTGCGTGGTATCATCTTCTTCCGCACAGCATACGGCCGAACTTGGATAGTCCACCGATCGGTATTGATGACACCATGGTATCTATACGGTATCATACCACAGGTGATATCATTTACAGACCCTTTCTCTACCAGGTGTGTGCGCTGGCACCGGGGACGTCACCGAACCCAGCTACGCTTGAAAATGCAAGACAATGTCTCGTGCATTGCCGCAGGTACCTCAACGCCGTGGAACATGCTGTTCACGCACCTACAGCGTCGTTGGAAAATTTATTACACGGGTACGTAAAATCCTCATGACTTAAGATGACTTTTATTGACGAGATTATCAGGACCATGGCCGTGGTGTTACTCCTCTCATTCGCTGCTTTCTCGAGACTGGACGCACTGAGAGTCCCAGATCTGAACCAATTGCAGGACAAGGGAATCAGGATCTGTGAAAGATGGGCCTTTCCCGGGTCCAGTATCGAGCAGATGGTTGTCATTCTGCGCGCCCTACGAGCAAAATGTATAGACACAGGCGGATAATGAATACAGATAGAATTTAATTTGCTACCGAAAACATTACGTCGTTGATTCCTTGCATTGCCGGCCCCAGAAATAGTTAATTGAAAGGCGAGCGATTGACTTTGGCGTTTGACATTAAGGGCGCGCTTTAGACTCCGGTAGCGGGGCCGAGATTGTTTAGACTGCAGCAAGATCTTTCTGGAAGGTCCAGGACCGAAAAGATTTCGCCTTAGTCTACTGACTTTGGTAGACTTTTCAACACGGCCGATCGAGTATTTTAAATCAACTGCCTTAGGCTGATTTTTGTCATTTCTGCAAGGTCATCCCACTGCTTTTTCACCCATCGGCTAGTAACGCGTGTAGAAGCATATCCATTACTCAATCACTATTGCAATCTGTCATCAAAAATACTATCTTCCAGACGCTACAATGACAGTGCCAACATCAAACCCTGTCAACATCCGGCCAGCAACACTCAGTGATGCCGGGCCAATCGCAGACCTCGGTGCACATGTATTCACAGTCACATTCGGTCACTCAGTTGAGCCTCATGAATTGGATGCATTCCTCCAAGAATCATACACAAAAGAAGCAATCGCCAGCGATATCAACAACCTCAACAAAGACGTCATCGTCGCCACCAACTCTGACGATGAGGTCCAAGGCTTCGCATATCTTACCCGAGGAAGTACTGAGCCTTGTGTAGAGAACTTGGAAAAAACTGTCGAGTTGCAGAGGATATATGTTGATCCAAATTCTCACGGCGCTGGTGTTGGCAAGGCGCTTGAGAAGGCTATCGAGAACATGGCCAAGGAACAAGGGTTCAAGAATTTGTGGCTGGGTGTGTGGGAAGAGAATTACAGGGCTAAGAAGGCTTATGAGAAATGGGGATATAAGCATGTTGGATTCCACGATTTTACGATTGGGTCCGTAGTGCAGACGGATGATATCATGGTGAAGGGGTTGTAGAGTGTGACATTTCCGAGCTTGAGAATTAGGATGCATTTGATATAAGATGGATACAGTCAAAATAATAAGATTGTTGCGCTAGCAAGTCCATCGATATAAAGTCTCGGAGTAACATCCGAGGCAAGTTCCAAGAGTCGGATACAATCAAGCGCACCGAAGCAATATGAGATGCGATAATTGAGAAACACTCGGTGGTGGTCTCCGATAGCGTAATAGCTGATGACCAACTGCCATTTCCTTGTCTCCGATTCGTGTTCAAAATTGCTCAGAAATGACTTCAAATTTGATTCGTCCGTGACGACCGGCCCGGTCTAGACTGTTGGATTCCTGGGGAAGTCATCCATAGTGGCGGTCCGCTTTCTCCGCCACGCCTTTATTATTCGGACTCACCACTGACTTCAGCGGTTTTGTTAATCGATTTCTACTGTTGTTATAAACCAAACAGGAGCCGACTTGTCATCTCAACCGAATCAGCAATCATGTATATTCGCGCCACACACGCCGAAACAGATCTTCGCGTCCTTCGTCGCCTGATCCACGAAAATCCCCTTGGAATGCTTACAACCGGAATCAAATCCTCAACACACTCTTTCCTTCAAAGCAGTCATATCCCATTCCTCCTAGACGTCCAAGATGAATCTAGCCAAAAAGAACTCGGCCGCTTAAGAGGACACCTTGCGCGACAGAATCCACAGGCCAAAGCAATGATAGAACATTGTACTTCAAATCCAGCCTTGAACAACTTCCTCGAGGATGAAGTTCTTGTTATCTTCACCAAACCGGCGCATCATTATGTAACGCCCAAGTTCTATACCGAGACGAAACCTGCCACTGGAAAGGTTGTGCCAACTTGGAATTACGCTGCGGCGCAGGTGTATGGCAAAGCACGGATTTTCTTCGAAAACAATGAAGAGACGTCAGGTTTCCTGGGAAAGGCTGTTTCAGACTTGACAGATCATAATGAGAGGAATACAATGGGGTATACGGGTGGCGATATGCCTAGTCAGTGGAAAGTGTCGGATGCACCCGAGAAGTATGTTGAACTGCTGAAGAGGAACATTATTGGTATTGAGATTGAGGTCACGAAATTGGAAGGCAAGTTTAAGATGAGCCAGGAGAACGGACAAGGGGATCGGGACGGCGTTATCAAGGGCTTTGAAAGTCTGGGAACAGAGGTCGGTAATGAGGTTGCTAAGATGGTGAAAGAGCGTGGGGAGTCGAAAGAGGTCAAATGATGACAAACCATGTAGCATAGACATAATTATGGACAGCTAATGCCCTGGGAAAGGTCCATGAGAGTTACATTTCATTGGTTGTCGTTCTCGGTAGACTGGACAAGATGTTTGCATAGCTTACACTTTACAGACTCTATAGTATAATTCACAATTCGGATTGGCTAATTGAGTTCCCATGGCGTCGGCGACATGGGAATCTTTGATAGCATATATTCGACTTCGAAATGAATCTGTACCCATGATCAAAATTTGACAAGGCTCGGGTTCTTCGGACAAGATTCCCAACCAGATGATTGCACTGCCCGGCTATCCTACTCGTGCCGATCTCAAGGAAAGAGAAAATTCGAAATTCACCATTATCGGCCCTTCTTCGATTAATAAATATTCCTCATCGTCAAGTGATCTTGAGACGCGTGTTCGTGCGTATCCTGATGGATATCTTGATGGATTGATAGCTCAACCTTTACGGAAAACTCGGCACTGACAACCGAGGTAAACACCATCAGGGAACACAAAACCACATCGTGGATTTCGATCCATGGTGAGAACCTGCACACCTCCAAAGACGATACGCTAGTCTAGGGCCCTTTAATTCCCCAAAGTCCGATAGGATGGAATGACACAATATGCACCAGCTGTAGACTCACATGTTGACTCATCCTCGAACGGACGATTCGTATTGAGATGTCATGGTCAAAAAAGAGCGATTGTGCACGTGCCTTAAGACTATGCGTTAGAGAAAATTATTACCAAATAGAGACTTCAACATCAGGCCATGTGTTGTAGTAAAACCTGGTTTGTGCTGAATCGAAAAGGGTGGTAGTCAGCTCAGCTGCATCAAAAGAGTTTAAACGCCGATGACGCCGTGGCGCTGGGAATACCGGGCTTGACTCTTGATGGTGGAAGCTGCCGAGAGAAAGGACATGCAGCTAAATGTCATCTCCATCCTTCAAATACAGTACATGAAAATTAATCCACAAAACACAAGACAATAAGGACAAAAGTCCGGGGATGGCGGGGTCTGGAGAAAAAGAATGAGATGGAAAAATGGACCAAATACATGTTTTCGGCCGAGGCAGGACCGTTCGGATCTTAGCTTCAATAAAAAGAAAAAACACGAATGTCCCAAGACGGGTAACTGCTTGGAAGTTGTTCTTGGTAACCCCGTAACCCTGCAACCCCGTGGGAATGAAACGTCTTAGTAGAAGATCAGCGGTGTTTGGGGAGAAATACAGACTTGGCGTCATTGCTTCGCATGCCAAGGTTTGTACTGGGCGATCGGCAAACGGGCCTTGGCAACGCGATTCAAGATTAAAGATATACAGTACCAAGAGATTTTATGTCTCAGCGATGAGATTTAAACGTCTGGGGTAATAGAGACAAAGGGTGCAGAGAGAAATAAGCACTAATTGTTTGGCTAAGGACGACAGAGTATCACTGTAAATTGTTGGTTAATTCTTTATATTGAAAAGAAATTGTTAGATGAATGACATCTACCTGTGTCATTGACTCGACCGTCTTTCAACGGAGCATTACTGAGGCCGGATCTCTCGGGTGTCGTCATCAAATGGTACTGTATTGTTAGGTTCAAAGGTAGGTAGGTTCCTTAATCAGAAAGGCTTTAGCAGGGATTAGTGGTCTCCCCAGGTGAGAGGTTGCCTGTACCAGCGCCAACGCTTCTGCATCCCCCAGCCTGTCATCCTCAAGCTTCAAGGCACCACGGGAACTTGTCGACCTATTAGACATTGTCTCTAAAACGCCATGAATTCAGTTCACAGTCCAATTGCATCACATTCCAGCGTCATACCTCCCCGGACAACAATTGTTTGCAGTTGTAATTTGTGTGTGGATTGGCGAGACAGACAGCCTACCTATCCCACCGGTTCTTAGGCCTCTTCCCCCAGACCGATGGAAAGCTCGGTTACTTCCCCAGCTTTACAACCCCGTGGGTGACATACCCATAAACCCATGGAACCATGCTTTTTTCTTTCTTTCATTCTGTCTTGCACCCCACAATTCAAAATGGGACGGACCGATTTCATGGTCTCGAGACCATCTTTATTCGTCATTGGACAGTTGCTCTTCAGGACCTGACATCACCGTCATCAATACCACACTGCCATAACAATGATGCACAACGTCATGAGCACCGCCGGTGATCTATTTATTTATTCCTGAGCTGCTGCTCTCGTGTTCACATGTGTGTTGGCCTGGAATCTTCAGACATTAACTATTTTTTAACACTGTCAATTAAGGTTATTGGCGAATAGCCTTAATTTACTTTGCCCATCATGGCGCCCTCTTTCATGACTGTGTATTTCGATGATCAGAATCCTAACTCGGAAAAGGGCAAGGAGGCCGGTGCGCGAAGGTCACTGGCTGGGCTTGATTACTCGCCTTTGCCTCGTATCACAGGAAGGTCTTTTCTCCTTGCGACGTTTGTGTCTATGGGTGGTCTTCTGTAAGTCAGCTTATTTCACTTCACTCCACACTCCCTCCACCTTAGCAACATCACACACACCTTAGTTCAATGGCATCAGCTCACATTGTACAGCTTCGGTTACGACACCGGCCAAATTTCCGGCTTTCTTGAGATGCCCGACTTTCTCGACCGCTTTGCCCAGACAAACAGCAATGGAGAGAAGGCTTTCAGCACTGTTCGCTCAGGCCTGATCGTCGCGCTGCTTTCTATCGGTACACTCATTGGCGCTCTTGTCGCTGCGCCTATATCGGATCGAATCGGTCGAAAGTTCAGTATCTCTGGCTGGACCTGGATTATTGCTATTGGATTCGTGATTCAAATTTCATCCAATACAGATTGGGTACAAATTATGATGGGTCGATTCGTCGCTGGTTTGGGTGTTGGTGCTTTGTCGCTTTTGGTACCTATGTTCCAGGTAAGATGATACCCACGATAGAGTTAGAGGTTCTTCACTGACATTCTTCTAGGCTGAGACTGCTCCGCCATGGATTCGAGGTGCTATGGTTTGTTGTTACCAGCTGTTCATCGTGAGTCACTTCGCTCTTGAATGAATTCGCAACGTAGATTAACAATCACAGACAATGGGCATCTTCCTCGCCGCCTGCTTCAACTACGGCACAGTCACCCACCACCCCAACAGCTCAGCCTCCTGGCGCATCGTCATTGGTGTCGGCTGGGCCTTCACCCTCATTCTGGGCATCGGCATTCTCTTCTTCCCCGACACACCCCGATTCGATTACCGAAAAGGAAGAGTCGACCGCGCCCGCGACACCCTCTGCAAGGTCTACGGCGCCACACCTAACCACTGGGCCATTCACACTCAGATGGAGGAAATCGAGTCCAAGTTGCGCGCAGAGCAGCAGATCAAGGGCAATCCCGTGAAGGAGTTTGTCCAGATGTTCAAGGCTCCGCGCATGGCGTACCGCATTTTCCTCGGAATGTCGCTGCAGATGTTCCAGCAGTTGACTGGTGCCAACTACTTCTTCTACTACGGTACTACTATCTTCGCCTCTGTGTCTATCAACAGCTACAAGACGCAGATTATTCTCAACACCATTAATTTCCTCGTTACTTTTATTGGCTTGTACATTGTCGAGCACTACGGCCGTCGCAAGTCTCTTGTTGCGGGAAGTACTTGGATGTTCATCTGCTTCCTCATTTTTGCGTCGGTCGGTCACTTTGCGCTCGATCGCAACGACCCTACAAACACCCAGGGTGCAGGTATTGCCATGATCGTCTTTGCTTGTCTCTTCATTCTCGGGTTCGCGACAACTTGGGGACCTATGATCTGGACCATCATGGCTGAGATCTTCCCTTCGCGATACCGAGCCAAGGGCATGGCTTTGTCTACTGCTAGCAACTGGCTCTGGAACTTCCTTCTTGCTTTCTTCACTCCCTTCATTACCAAGGATATCGACTTCCGCTACGGTTACGTCTTTGCAGGCTGTAACCTTCTGGGTGGCCTTATCGTCTACTTCTTCGTCATCGAGGGCCAGGGTCGCACACTGGAGGAGATTGATACTATGTATCTTGAGAGGGTCAACCCCATCAAGAGTGCCAAGTGGGTACCACCACCTCCCGAGGAGATGTCGAGGATCCGCAAGCAGGCTGGTACCGATATCGAGACTGCAGCCCCTGCCGCTTCGAGTGACGATGAGACTCTGGCTCGACGCTCTGGGGTGACTGATGGTACTCATGGACACAAGAAGGAGGAGCATGCTGGAGCCATGCATCGGGAGTAATTGGATTGTAATAAATGTGGATGTGGGTAATGTGTTTATAAATGTACAAAGAGGGGTTGAGATTGTATAATACCTACATGTTCATAGCATTCGGCGTCAATGTTTACTACATAGTATATTAAGGGTCCGTTCCAAATATGGTGAATACTTTTGCTCACTTGAAGCGAGTAAGTTATTGCCTAAGTCTACGGAAACCGATGATGGCCAGTGATGGCCGCTGGCAGCGGTTCATCGCGTTTATATCTCCAATCGACTTTCGTCCACCACGACGTCGGTCGCCTCCTAGTGTTTACGGTGGCAGGCCAGTGCCAAAGAGGTGGATATAGCACAGGCGAGTTAGATCACACTTTTCTTTTTTTCATCCACATTGTCCATCGTTCAATCGTTCGTGGTTAGCTGTCAGTTGCAGTGACAGGGCGAGTGGCCGTCTAGTTCAAGGCTGATGAATTACCACTCTGGAAACAAACGGTCTATTGCCAGTATCAAAGCTATCCACTTCCAATTCATTCAAACGTGTTCGAATGGCCAAAGGTGCAGCCGCATCCCTTTTGTTCGCCGTCAATCACCCCCCTTCACAGCTATTCAGAATACAGAAACAATGCGATGAAAGCCTCATTGTGACAAAAAGATGTGATTCACTCACCAATCAGCAAATATCAAGAGATCCCCAGGATGACAGAATCTTCTCTTCTTCATACTTCTCCCAAGATCATCTCGATCGCCCTGCTGAGGTATCATCTATCTAGCGGACCTCGTGACTACCTCATCTGCTAGTCGCTCATCACGATGTGCTGGACCTCCGCCTACTACATCCGCTGCAAGACTTGCAAACAAGACCTAGACCACCGTCTTGAAGTCGACGACATGTGCTCTGGAAAGCGCAAAGGGAAAAATGTCTGCACGTACATCTACCCTGTCAAGGTCAACGTGCAGTGGCTCGACTGGGACAACTGCCTCGTGTGTACTGCCAAAAAGGACCTCATGATGACTCTTATGCAGGAGATACAAGACCGCGAAGAGCAACAAAGGAAGGAACAAGAGGCTAAGGAACAACGGCAGGAAGAGGAAGATAGTGAGGATGAGCTGATCCGCAAGCAACTTGTCAACGACGAAGAGCAGCAGATACACGCTGAGAAGCATGGGCGCGTTGAGGAATGGCTCGAAGGACTTGTTCTGACTCGACGTTCTGGACGATCACAGTGATGGGCTGAAGGTATAGAGCTCAGTCTGGTAAGACGGATCTTGTGAATCAAGACTGTTGTGCTTGGATGATACAGGTGAGTCCACATCCTCAAATGCCTTGTCATTGTGCTTCTGCTAATACTGAAACAGTTTGCCAAGAAATAGCACCATCAATCAGCCATTGTTACCAATGCCTGGGTTCTGTGACTGGATCTCAACAAAGACCTCCTGACAATCTTGCTCTTACCGACGACGGCGTCAAGGCATCAACGTTCGTTAGCCAGAAGAAGGGCCGAGATACATGTAACCTGCGGATTTGATGAATACAATACGAATATTTTCGCATATCTGAGTTTCTCATAAAAGTGATTCATGACTGAAACTGCACTTCGATCCATGCCAAACACAAGACCGCTCTCATGCCACCAAGTGATGCTTGAATTTAGAAATATGTACAGATCTTCTGATTCTTCTTATACTCTACTAGGGTTGAAATCCGAAGATAAGTAGTCTACCTAAAGTATGCATCCCGATCTAGCGGCACCATCACACGAAATTTCTAACACATGCCAAAGAATGCGTCGCGCCTCGTACTCAAAGAACTGTGGCTCCTGAATCTTGTATGACAATTATTGAGACATCGTATGTCACTGAGCAACTTGTAGACCTGACGCTATTAGGTCTCTGTTCTGTACAAACTGTGGGTTTTTTGTCTCTTTTTTCTTTCTTTTTTTTTATTTTTTTTTTCGAAAAGGTTAACCAAAGCTTGAGGCTTTGTGACTCACCTAGCTACTCCATTGTCAACATTACAGTGGTGATCACCCGAGGATGCAAACACAGAAGACAAATGGATACATGTAACGAACAGCGCGGTTTAATGTAGGGGACGGTGTATGCTAACAATCCGGGCTGTGCCGAGTGTACAGGGGAAAAGAAGGAGACAAAAAGAGAGGAGTAGAACCTAATGAACATACGGACAGTGCACGAGGAAGCTGGCCGTTTCCCCGATTGTTCTTTGGATAGAACATCATATGCTTTCGAGTCGTGCGTTATGTAGATGAACATTAAAGTTTAGGGTGTAAATAACCTTTCTACACAGCAAACTTATTCAGCACACAAGACAAAGTACTCTTATAACCGCCCTTAGGTCAAACAATCATTCAGACAAAGTTTGTAGAGGTAAGATATATAAAGACCCCCTACCCACTCTAGGTGGTCATGAGCAAAGTCACTACTGCCCAGAAACGACATCGCCATCTAGGAACAGATCCAACGTATTCGAAACTCAAGATGTGTAAAGAAAGGACAGAGAAATGGGTATGCAAATTTTGCGAGAAGCCCATCAAAGCCAACACGTACGTGATCAAGAAGTGCAAGATCCAGATGAAGACGGGCAACTGCAAATACCGGGAGATTCTAGATAACGAAACTGTCGAAATGTACGATCCAGAGTGTAAGTTCTGTAATCAACCACGGGCATGGCCGCCGAAGGACTTGGACGATGAGATCAGGCCTTGGATGTTGGAGAACAATTAGTGTTTTCCTGAACAACGGCATTCAGTGCTGGTAACAGCTCTTGTTTCGCGAATTCTGTTCGTGACCAGAACAATCATTTAAATGATGGTCTTTCGTCCAAAGATATCAAGAGAACACTTATACTAGAACAACAACGTCTCCCAAGCTAGGTATAAAAGGCGCCTTCAGGCGAACTTTGCACATTACTTTAGACTGTACAAACCATACCCAGCACCAGTTACCAATATTCAGGTATCTCCAAGGCTAACTGTGTCTCATCTATAATTTCAATCCCTCAGCCTCTAGCATGTGTCAAGTTGTCGAGACTAGTTGGGTGTGCGTCACCTGCTCCAAGTCAATCTCGAAGAAATCGACGGTCAAATACGCTTGTGATGCTTACAAAAAGAACGAGATTTGTCCTCGGGTGGCACCACTTCTGGAGAAATTTATTTATGTGGATGATCCAGATTGTGAGATTTGCAAGCAGGTGAAGAAGGATGACGAGGAGAAGTGTGAGCTGCAGTAACCGATACCTGGATTATGGATGATTGTGCGGCAGATGGGTAGATAGGGAAACTGATTGATCTTAGCGCAGGATCGTTAAGCAATAGCATTAAACCTTTTCAAAGAGCATGTTCACCATTGTGAGATAGCACCCGCAGCCTACAGTTAATCACTCAACGGATATAGATACGGTTTCCGGACGATATCGATCTGATTCACTACCAATCGAAAGGTATAAAAAGCAATGCCCACTCTACATATTACCTCTTCCTTCTTCAACATATAGAGTATAACAAGGTATAAAGCATATACTGTCTCCAAGTGTCAAGTATAAAATTTGAAAATGTGTTGGGTAGTCAACACAAGTCTTCGCTGTAAGCGTTGCAATCATGTCGTTCTGACCAAGAGATCCGTCAAACGAACATGCTCTTCTATGAAGAAAACAGGAAAATGCAGCGGGGATATAAAGGAGGGAGATATTGATGAGCCTACTAGCTCTTCGAATTGTAAGAACTGTGCGAAGAAGAAATAAACGATTTCGGAAAATACCCTTTGGTCGACGAGGTTGTGTTCGGCAAAGTTGGACTAAGATGTGATAAGTTCGGAGAAAGCGAATAATCTTTATTAGCTTTACTATAACTTAGTTGTTTACAATGTAATATTATAGCTCCCCAGGTATAAGTAATAGTAGTAAACATCCAGATGTTTTGGTGTTGATGGTGTAACATTGTGTCTTCGGCTCATCAACCGGGTAGGCTGTCACATAAATCGGCATCCAACCCGATCAAGTGACAACGGCATTTCCACTCCACAATCTTATCTCTCTTATCTCGTCATCTATCAAATCATATCTCGTCTAGCTGCTGTCAGGTGGGCCTTCTTATATGCAGTCTAACCAGATTTTATTTAGCAATGGCCGGGCTTTTTCAGCATCTTCCGGGCATTTTAATTAATTACCCTAGCTCATGCCCGGAATTTGGTCCTTGTCTCATAAATAATCGCAAGTCTACTCTTCTTGGTCCACAAATTCCCGAGCACCGGAATTCCGAACCCTGAATCTCATTCACGTCAAGGTATAGCACCCATGCCGCGGACAGGGACACGTGAACCACGTGTAAGACGCTCGTGTGAGCGCTGTCGGTATGACCTTAACGATGATCGAATAGTTTTTACGACAAACTGACGTGATGAGGTTTAGTCAGAAAAAGATCAAATGTCCTGCTGAGAAGCCCGGCTGTTCACATTGTCGTATTGCGAATGAGATTTGCACGTATCTCCCTCGCAATCATGTGAATAATAGCAACAGGAGAGCATTCGTTCGGAATTTGTAAGTATCACTGTCAATATGCTATTATGCGTACCAGAACTGACTCTTGCCTGTAGCAGACCTCTGAAGGCGCAGCAGCAAAATGGAGTCCCCCCAAGCACGTCGACTGAGTTCCATTGCCATGAACCAGAGTAAGTTGTCTAATGCGTTATGTCAAAACTATTCGGATACTGAGGTTCAATGTAGGTCTTTGGCGAAACAAGGCGAGAGTCAAAATGTCAACAGCTGGCACAGCCGAACCGGTTCATCACATAGCATCCACCAGCAACTACCCCCAATAACCGCCATGCTGTCCGAGGCTTCGTCCTGGTGAGATACGCATATTATACTTCATCTACACCACTAATTGACTGGAAAGGTCACCAGCAAATACAGAACCACCTTCAGACCTTCTCACCGACTTCGTGAGCGCATATCGTGAAAAGCTCTACTTTCAACCACTTCCACTCTTCGACCCGCGACGCCTACAAATAAAAGTCGGCACATTACCGCATTATCTCCGATGGAGTTTCCTGGCTCTTACTCTTCACTTTACAAATCATAGCTTTTATTATGGCCTGGAGGCGAAGGCTACTGAGTACTATACTACGTCTGCGCGGAGCATAGTTGTGGATATGGCAGCTGAAGGGCTTGCGCAGCTTGAAGTCATGCAAGCTTTGTGCCTTCTCGCTCTATGTGATCATATAGGTAATCCACCTTTACAAAATGGTTGTATTCCATTTATGACTGATTGAAATTCAGCTGGAAAACCATACCGGGCGTGGATGATGGTTGGAATGGCAGCAAAACTCGAAGCTCTTCGTCTCTCGGACCCAAAAGCTGATCTTAACTCTCGACACTCTGACGATGCTATTTCTAGGTGTCACTGGAGCATTGCCATCTTGGAAAGCACATTCATACCCAACTGTAACACTCTGACAGAGATATCAGGCGCACCAGCTTACCCAAAAAGTGTGTCGCGACCGACGCCACTACACTCTTCCCATGGTATGAAGAGTTACTGTGCTGACTTGACGGATGCGTACGAGGGAAACGTGCAAGATGTGGGCATCATCGCAACATGTCTAGGCTATATCTCTGTTTGGGGAAGCATCATTTCTTATCTAAGAGACATCCGGAATGGAGCCAATGAGTATCCCTGGCTAGCGACTTCACGACACAGTCAACTTACTGTCAAGTTGTACGAGCTCGAGAACATCACGTCGCACAGACATCTCATCCGCAACGCACCTTTTCCTGACCAACCATCCGAAGATCTAAGCGAGCATCGAGAATACTGGGCACCATGGGTATCTTTCCAAATAATGATGCATGCAACTCAAGCTGTTCTCAACAACCCATTCGTTCAACTGGTCGCACTTCGAAGGGCTGGTCGGAACTTTCAACCACGATCTTTCCTACAAAATACTGTTGATCAAGCGCTGTTCCACGCAGAATGGGTCTCCCGACTTGTACAGATGTGCGCAGACCGCCAGTTTGAGGTAAATGATCCTTTAATCGGGCAAGCTGTTGCTGGATGCGTATCGATATTATGGATTTTCCAATTCGCAAGGGACCGCAAAGTCTCAGAGAAGGCGAAAGAGAATTTATTGACTTGCGAGACATTCCTAGGACATCTGGCACGCAAGTGGCCTCACATCGCAGAAAAGGTAATTCTTGGTCCCTTCTTGCACTCTCTTCTTTCTCTGACTTCGTTGAATTATAGCTCGAAATCCTACGAACCCTCAACGTCAAAGTAGCAAAGCAGCAGCAAACACCTCAAGAAGACGAATCAGCCAGCGCAACTATCAAATTTGAACCAGATATGATGTGGGAACTGCTTGATCCTGCCATGTCGGGTGTTGACTGGGCTAGTCTGTGCAGTTCAGCCAAGGGCAAAGGTTCGCATGCGACGACAAGCGCTACAATACGTGTCGCGACCAAGTTTGTGCATCCTATCAGCAACGAAGTTGAGAGTGCGCCGGTGCCGGATGCAGCGCATAATTTGTTCGACTTGGAGGACGTCTATGGAGAGCCATTTTTAGATCAATTCTTTTCGGACTCGCTATTGGTGAATATCTCATAAACCAGTGGTGGATCTAATGCTGGATCTAGACAACATAATCGATTAATACTACATATCTAGTATGTTAAGACCAGAAACTAATGCACATATTTTGGCGGTGTGCTTCAAGATTCGCTGGCCGAGTGAAACATTCGTGTTTAGTTCTCAGCTGAAGACGATGTACTCCACCATTCGCCAGAAAATGACTTCAGCTTGATCAGTGGCGTCGACGTTAGCGCTGACCTGGGTATCACTATAAAGGCTGGTCTTTATCTTTAGAACCAGAAAATAAATTCCGAATTGGTATCAAACAACTCAATATGCGTGCTGAACAAACCCTTCTCGCTTTCAGCTCACTCTTCGGAGCAGCCACAAAACCTTTTGGTTGCGGCGAAGTGAATGTATTCTACACGTAAGTTGAAATCTAAATTACCGGTACTTACACAATTGATTGATTGTTGTTGGTGGTTAGTGGACTGCCAGGTCGACATCAGTATGTTACGCAGCAGGGCTATGACGCCAAGCTTGTCGAGGAACAAATCTTCAACCATACACGGGAGCTACGTGAAGCTGGATACAACGTTAGAGGTGCGAATACTAGGGTTTATCTCGAGTCCGGTACTGAACAAATTCTATAGCTGTCTGGCGAGGTCCCGAGATGCCTCCCAATGAATTCGTTGATTCGATGAAGGATGTCCACTGGCATGCTGCTGGTATAGGCTTCGGTGTGAGAGGATCACAGATTCCAGATGTCATTGGACTTTTCGAAGGTGAGAGGTTAGAATTACCATTCAGTGAAGTTTGCTTAACATTAGCAGAAACTATAGATATCTTCCGCAAAGGAGCCCCGGATGCGAAATATGTCTTCAACTACAATCCGCTCACGTTCTTGTGGTCCGTCAAAAGATATTTCCCTCTGTCAAGCGATTGCAAAGACCAACCCGGAAAAGACTTGGTAAGATCAATTCTTCGTGGAAGACTGACTCGGTACTGATGATGGAATACAGGGCTATGTCACGCTCTGTGAAGAGGCTTGCAAATAAATTTGAAAACGAAATACGATTGGATGAAGCCCATGTAATCAGGGGAAACGATATGGAAGGGTTCGCTTGTGATGGGAATGCTTAGATTATTAACGAAAAGTCACCTTCCTTCGCTAACCAGATTGTGCTACGGTGACCAATGATCTCCTTCACCCCGAATTATCTGCATAGTATATGTCCCAAGCGAACCAGTCAAACATTGCATCAAAAGGTCGTTTCATACCAGTGGGACGCTCTTCCAACTCACCGGCTGAGGCTTTGCCAAATGTCAGATTAGCCAGGTTCTCAGCCTGGGCATCTAGCGATATTGCGGTTTGAGCAGGAAAGATATTCTCCGGAAGCCAGTCTAAATAATGTTTCAAATCGTTACCAACCTCATCACCCAGTTCAACTTGCATTTGTTCGAGAGACATGGTTGCATCGTTATCCGATAAGCCAACATCTTGTCTACTAGGATAGATGGGCTCAGCAGTCCCCGAGCCACCATAATGAGCCAGTCGAACTTGTGCCAGCCTGTGAAAGACTTCTGCGATGTTTTCAAGTCGCTCGCATAGAGGGGCAAGAAGTTGTAATTGCCCACGCATACTGGTGTAGTATGCTTTCGTCATCAACAGGAGCTCAATATCTTGCTGAATTGTGATTCTACTCGACGAAGAATGTCGCTGAGTTAGGTCCTCAAAGATGATAAAAAATGGTATGAAGGGGAAGTATAGCAGATGCCTTGAGTAAGTCAGTAGATTCGCCTAAAGTGGTACGGTGGTTAAGAGCTTACCACATCATGGTGTTATATACGGACATCCAATTTGATACCATTGATGGGAGTAACGTGACTGCTTCACGCGCAGCTTCAAGTCTCGTGTCCACAGAAGACCTGTCTACCTTTTTGAGAACCATTAAGACGTGAAGATACTCGAAGTGTATGGTATTTATGCCAAGCGTCATTTCTCGGATCTGGTTAGGACCCGAAGAAACTCCTTCCTTGTTTAAGGTCTCCTTTAAAACCTAACATTATCAGCATATCGTATGTATGTTAGTGCATCAAATTCCCTCACTTTGTTTACTCTAGTGTACCATTCCGTTAGGTCAGCCTTCAGCTGGTCTTCTCGTTGACCCATCATACTGTGATTGAGAAGGTCGAAACCGCGACCGATTAACTTTGCAAGTTCAATGCGTGCAAGGAACATACGTGCCCCAAAGACATTTGGCTGTACCTGCCCGTCTGTACTACATTGGCCTTTGTCCCTGGGCTGGAAGTGAGTTAAATATGCAAGGTCGGGGAGGGGGACATTTGCATATGTGGCAGATAGGAGAAAACATGGCCGACCAAAAGCCAATGCACAAGACTTATCAACAGCAAATAGCATCCAAAATAAGCTCAACCGTCTCTGTCGCGCCTCATATTCTAAGTCACCAGGCAAATGAAGTCCCAAAGCTTCAGCCTGACGACATGCGTGGCCAACCAGCATCCACGACAAGTTTGGGGAAGCGTAGTCTTCTCCGTGAACCGCTAGAAGAACGAGCGTTTGTAGGTGTATCTGATGGGGTTCGAGGAAGATTCTGCTGTCGTTGAGGGCTAACTTCATGTTATGGCGGAATCCTTCACATTTGGTGCTTTGGTCGCTTGATAGCATTGCCAGTATCATATAGTTGACGTACACGATCCATGCCTTCCGCGAGACAGTTTCTGGTTTGAACATTACTTGGATGAGAATATCCTCTGTTGGGTATGTGAAGAAAGTATCACCTAGACAGGCGTTCTCCAGGAATTCTGCGTTGGACAGTTAATTTATGTTCTAGACGCTTCAGTGCATGTACTAACGACCTATCAGTTTGTATCCTTCAGCTCTAGCAGGTATGAAGAATCCATTCTGGCGTTTTCCCTCGCCATCCGAGGCTGTTGCCAACGAACTCGACAAATATTCTAACCCGTTCTTAGCATTTTGGTGAAGCGATGAGGGTAAATCCGTGACAGCTTGATTCATATGAGATAATACATCAGCAAGAACAGAGAATGAGGTCGATTGGCCGACATGAAGCCTTGGAGCCTGGTCGTTGGGCTCGGATGTGAAAGTCGGTATATCGCCCTGCTTCTCTTGACGAGTCGATGGGACCTCATTGATATATGTTACCGCTTTTGAAACAACATCGGTGAGTTCTTGGACCGCCTTCTCGATATTTTGCAAGCGAATATGGATGTCACCCGCGTTAAGATGATTCCCTTCACTGGCTGTCGTCATTGTCCTTGTGCTAACTCCTGGGATGTCGCGGGAGTAGTTGCATGGCCCTGGCCATGGTTTGCAGGCCCCGCACTTGGGCAATTCCTTTGAGCATCTACGGAAGTCAGTATCGCTGTTGTGAGGTGATGAATTAAGCGTACCTGAACTTCTTTTGCTTGCAGTAGTCGCACTGGTGCCCAGGTTAGTGCCATGAGAACTTTTGCATGGTGTGCGACCTACAGCATAACGAGCCAGGTTGGTATTAGGCATAACGACACTATCGGGGGTTGAAATCGATTGTACGTAGGCAGTAGTAGAAACAGAGGTACAATCGACAGAACTGTAAGATGGAAGAGAAGGAATCTGGTATGAGATTGCAGCCGCGAAGACGAGGATTTATTGGTCGGACTCGGGAAAATAAGTGCTTACTTTCCGAAGCCCGCCAATCAAAGGCTTCCAAGTCGGAGGTCAAGCTCAACCAACTCAACTTGCTCAAAGAATTCATCCGGAATCGAGGACCAATTCAATCGCGGGTTCTATCAAAGAAGCAAGGGTTCAAATGTGGAGGACATTTCGGACTTTTGCAGGTGTCCGTTGTTATCAACATTACCAAGTTATAAATAAGCTACTGTATACGTGTACTTTCTGTAGTTAAAATATCAAGTCAGGCTGTTCTTTTTAGCAATTTCCGTAAACATCAGCACCGAAACAGAAACTCTATCTGACGCCTACCTATAATCATCATGGCTTCAAACGCAATCACACAAGCACCCATCGCCATCATCGGAGGCGGTCCGGGAGACCTAACCCTCGCCCGCCTACTCGAAGTCGGTAACATAAAGTACGTCCTGTACGAACGAGACACCACCCCAGTGCCAAGGTTCATCAATCAAGGAGGTACCCTCGACATCCACGCCTCGTCAGGGCAACTCGCTATTAAAGAAGCTAAACTCTTTGACAAGTTCAAAAGTCTTGCCCGTTGGGATGGCTCTAGAGTTTGCATGCAGAATCCATCAGGCACAGTCAAAGCTGTATTTGGAGAGGATCGAGATGCACCGGAGATTGACAGGCTACAACTTCGGAAGATGCTGCTCGAGTCCATTCCTGCCGATAGAATTAGATGGGGACATAGTTTGAAATATGTCGAGAAGGGACAACAGGCTACGGAGCATGTTCTTCATTTCGCAAATGGAAACTCTGCATCTGGGTTTCGGCTGATCGTTGGTGCTGATGGAGCCTGGAGTAAAGTTAGGCCTCTTGTAAGTGCACTTGCCTCTATGTTAACTACCAATACCGATCCTTTTTAGTTTACATCAGCCAAACCTGAGTATTCAGGCAAGGTCTTCATCGAGGGTAGTATATCTCGCGACAACCCTTGTTATGCATTAGCTGTCGGAGACGCTGGGCCCGGCATGATGCTGGCAATGGGAGAGCATAAGATGCTGGCAGTCCAGCAGCTGACAGACCTTTCATATCGATTTTACATGGGAATAGACGCGCCGGAAGGTGCATATCACAAACATATGACTGTCAGCGATACAGAGAACATACGCCACGAATTTATGACATCTTCTGACTTCTTTGCCAACTGGGCTGCAGAGATCAAAGTCTACCTTCAGAAGGCTGAAGGCCCATTTCACGCCTGGCCTTTATATCGGTTGCCTATTTCATCATTGAGCTGGGATCGTGTTTCTGGAATTACGCTCTTGGGAGACGCAGCACATGTTTCCACTCCACTTGTCGGCGAGGGTGTCAACATGGCCATGTCTGACGCTTTGATGTTATCAAGAAGCATTATTAAGTGTCAGGAAAGCCTAACAGATCACTGCTTTGCAGAGCATCAGCTAGACACTGGTCTTCAAGAATACGAGGAGGAAATGTTTGAGCGTGGCCGGGATTATATATCGAAATGTGTTGAGCGTGAAAGCGAGTTCTTCTCAGAGAACGCGGCTGAGGACTTTATCAAAATGGTCAACAATGCGATACATCACAACGAAAGTGGGGAGGAAGATTAGGCTGTATCCTGGCACCGAACAGAGATGTAGTGAGCTTGCAAAGTTACATTTCATCACCAGGAGAGTAGTCACAATGCGATGGAACTGGAAAATGGATAATAATCCTTCTTTGTATAATTGAATTGAAAGTAAAACCGTGGATGCTGAGTGATTTATCATCTCGTTCTCAGACCCGGTATCATTTTGCGTAAAACAGGAGCCAGGATGTTAAAGAATCCTGGTCCAAACAATGTGACCAAATAGTTTGTGGTTAAAGTCCAGTTAAGTTATACCCAAATATTCGTATGCTCATGATATCAAATCGCAAAACAAATGCTTTGTTTTTCGAGACTTCAGTAATTGCTCTGCAATTAGTTGCTCTCGACGGTAACGGCCTTGGAGACCTGGTTCTGAAGACCATTGGCCTTCTCCTTGAGGTCGCTCAAGATACCCTTGTCTTGGTGACCGTTGGTCTTTGAGTTGCCAAGGACGTAGTCATCGTCGCTGCTGGAGTCTTGCTGCAGACCGTCGACACCCTCAGGGCCAGAAGCGTGGAGCTTGCTGTTCTCGATGCCGTTCATGGGCACCTGGTGGACGTTGGCCTTGCCCTCCTCAACGGGGGCACCGTTGACGGTGTAGCCAGTGTCGCTGGAGTCGACAAAGGCCTCCAAACCAGCACCCTCACGGGGGTAGGTCTTCATGATCTTCTTGTGCGTCTCGAGAGCAGCGACCATCTCGTCGTGGCTGACGTCGTTAAGGAAGACACAGTCACCCATAGGGTTGATGGGGACAGCAGCACGGAGCTTGCCATCACGGGTCTTGAGGATGGCAGCGGTGGCCTTCTCGAGGAGAGGGCCATCGAACTGGGGGTGGTCCATGGAGAGACCGGCACGGGAGAAGAGGTTTAGGAGACGCTTGTGCTCCTCGTCAGAGAGAAGACCGCGGATGTTGGCAAGAGTGGCAGAGTAGGCCATGTCAATGGAGATGGCATGACCATGGCGGAGAGGAGTCTCGGGGACAAGCTCGTGAAGAGGAGACCAGGTGTGTCCGTAGGCAATGACACGGTCGAGCATGATCTCGTGGAGGTTGGGTGTCTCAAGCTTAAGCATCTCGTGGATACCAGCACGGCAGATCTTGTCAGCGACCTCCTTGATCTCAGGAGAGGCATCGTCAGATCGACCGAAGCCAGTGTCGATGAGCTGCTCGCAGTACTTCTCAAGAAGATCGTAGGTGTCCTTGTGGGCACAGGTAGAGATCTTGATCAACTCAGCAAATCCGTTTCGGATCTGAGCCACGGGGAGACTGCGGAGGAATGTGAAGTCAAGGAAGGTGTGAGAGGGAGCATGGTAGGCACCGAGACGGTTCTTGTAGCGGCCGTAGTTGACAGCGACCTTGATGGAGACGGAAGCGTCAATGAGGCCAATGACAGTGGTAGGAATGCGGATGTAGTTGGTGTTGCGGCGGTAAGCAGCACAAGCAAAGCCAGCAACGTCAGTGACAAGACCACCACCAACGACAAGGACGGGCTCCTTGCGGTAGATACCAAAGTCGGTCATGGAGTCGACAATGGAGAGAAGAGTATCCATAGACTTGGCCTTCTCACCAATCATGGTCTTGTGGATGGTAAGAGGAATACCATAGTGGTCAAAGTAGCGCTGCATCTCCTCTCCGTAAAGGTTGAAGATATTGAGGTCCATGACGGCCAAGCATCTTCCCCAGGGAGAGTAGAGCTGGTAGAGCTGGGGGTTGGCGGGATTGAAGACGCCATCGAGAAACTCGAAGTCATACTCGATCTTCTCGTAGCCACAGACGGCGAAACCCTTAGCCGTGGGCTCGACGGTAGCACTCATATCAGACATGATGGGTAGAAAGGATGGTAACACAAGGTGAGAGAAATAGGTAAAAAGGTGGTAGGGTGTAGGTGAGGCGAAAGGAGTAGGAGAGTGTGCAGGTTGAACTGTGAGTGTAGAAGAGACAAGCAGTAAGAGCTCGGGATAAGCAGCTTTTTATGATATCTCGAAACCCCTCAGTTGAGTAGGCAATAATGGAAAGAGGGTCCAAAACGAGGGGTTTTGAAACAAGAGTCGATCGGTTGTAGAGAGTGAATATCCAACTGCCGACAGAGGAAAGAAGCTTCAAGCCAGGGTCTTGACGAGAATAGGTCAGAGGTACTTGACTTGACGGGAAAGGAGTGGCGGGACCAGCTGTACAGAGACATATCGGGCATTCGAAAATATCCCATTGGTCATGGATACTATTCAAGGGATCCTTTTTGAGGCCAGAATGAGGGTGATCAACTAAGTGAGTAGAGGGTACGGTAGACTAGACAATAGAGGTTGGGGGTTGCGAGGTGCATTTCTTCATCACCACACACCACACACAGCCCGCAGAGACAGGAGCAGACAAAAAAGAGACACATACAAAACAAACAGGCCCCCGACCGGGGTGTCGTGCTACAATGTGCAAATGCAATGCAAATGTTGGTGTCATGATGTTGATGTTATGATGGGGCTGAAAGATTTTAGTTTCCAGGCGGTGCTGACTGAGAATAGTATTGGACGGCTACGGGTAGAATTGGCTGGTTAGGTACCCGCAGTTCAGTACACTATAGTGGGAGGGACCCCTTGAAGCCTCTGAGCACGGCACGCTATATCCTAGACTGATTCGTCAACAGTGTTGTGCATCCACATTACCGTCTCATCTCGAGGTGTCATATATACTGAGAAACAGAGGGGCAGTATTAAGCCGAGGGAAAGTACAGTGAACTTACAGTAACTAGCAAGAGAGCTAATTGAGTGAATAGAAGTCGTTGAACTCGACACGTTCAAACCCTGCATGGCTTACTTCCCAGGGAGGGGGTCTGCAACTCTGCTGGGGGTGTGTTCTCTTCTCTCATCCTCGGGTATCGAAAATCTGACGAGATCTTAGCTTCGAGTATCTTTTTTAGACCGGGGATGGAAAGAGATCCGCGGGCGGGCGTGGGGCGATTTCCGATATGTATGTACGCACATGTACCTGGATTTGAGATTGAGATTGCGATTAAGTGTACTTTGAAGCGGAGTATCTTTCCTGTACTGTATTCTCGTAAAGACGGGTCGAGTCAGGTTCAAGGGGGGGGGAACGCGTCGATTACACTTAGAAAACAGTAGACTAGACTCTTGAGATCGCATGTGCGCGTCATTCATCGTTGAACTAACCCCACGTCGTCTCAAACTAGACGGTTTAATGAGAAAGAGCCTAGAGAGGAGAGGGGCATGTGAAATCGGAGAGACCAAATAGTGGAATGGCTATTCTAGACCCTAGACTAGATTGGACTCAAGATCGGGAATTATTACTTTAGAAGACGAGGGGAAATGGGAATGTTTGGTTGCACTGCTGATCTACGATATCTGTCTAGTCTAGTTAATTGTCCATCTTATCTCTGTCTCCCTCTCTTTTTCAGGGGACCTCTTTGTACAATACATAACATGACAACTCAACCCAAGTGACCTCTCAATTGAAGACCCTTCTTCTTTCTATTAATCTCTCAATTATCCTCCCTTTCGGTCTCATGCGTCTTTAGTTGAAGGAACACCTACCATAGGTAAATCATCCACTCATAACCCCAACTCCCTTCCGAGACTCCATTGCACGATCGATACGTCATAGAAGTAAGCAAAACTGAAACAAGAGAAAAGAACCTCGTCAACCGGTGTAATACAATCCAGCAAAGAACAACAAAAAGAGAAGAATAAAAAGATAATCAGCCCACAAAAAAACAAGAAGAGGGGTCTGTCTGCAAATAGGAAAAAAGTCTCGACCCATTCTATCGGTATTTTAGGTGCATGCACACAGTTGATTAACAAAGTCGCTCACACATGGTGGTTATACAAGTACTACACAAGAACAACCACCAAGAATTACTGTGGTGTCGCAATTGGTGCATGTACGGTTTTTGTACTGCACATGAGACTTAAAGCAGAAGCTCACTATTGGTGTTCTTTTACCGGTGTGGAAACCCGCATGCAGAAGAGATCGGAATAAGAAAATGGACATTCACCATCACCATCACCATCACCATCATAAAATGCAAAAGAGAAATGGCAATCACAAGATCATACTACAGGCACAGACAAAGAACCCTCCTTTGGGATGGGAGCCGCGGAGCTAACATTCCTAACAAGATGGAGCTAAAAAGAGACACCCCCTCTTTCTCTTCCTCTCTTTCACTCTAGCTTCATCTGTATTAGGATTCAACTGCATTTCATCAGGCACAGTGGACTCGGTGCAGTAGGCACAGTACATACACTCCGGAGAGACCCCCGGAATTCTTTGCTCCGTGATTTGCTCCACTGCACGCCGAGAAAGTCGGCGTCAAAAGTGAGACACGAGGAACCAACCACAAAGTCATGACGTCTTCCAATCGACTTTGCTTTTTGCTTTACGCACTCCAACGGATCAGAGCTCAAGCAAGCTGTTTCCCCCGCCATGCCATAGCTTAGCTAGAGCTACCTACCAAGCTTGTCGAGCTCTGCTCTTCGTGATACTCTACCCATCTACCACAGTAAAGCCAAAGTGAAGCTCACGATTGATCATCGACATACCATTCACCCATTCATCTCTGGAGTTTCTACTCCTAAATCTTGTTCAGGATGGCAAACCCGGACACTTCCCGGGTGATGCAATTCGCCAAGAATTTATCTCTCTTCATTCTGAGCTTCATCTTCCTCCCGACAAACGTTCTATTCGCGCTGGTGTTATTTCTCCGGAATCGCCTCACCTCGAAACCTTCTGCTACGCATACCTCCTCACAAAATGATCAAGACAATCTGGACAAAACCACCGTCCTCGTCACGGGCATCAACATGGCAAAAGGTCTTTCCCTCGCGCGTATGTTCCATCGTCGCGGCCATCGCGTCATCGGCGCAGACTGCTACGCTCTATCTCCCGGTCGCGTATCCCGCGCAATCGACGTATACTACCGTCTTCCTCCTCCTTCGGACTCTTCAAAGACCAGCATGAATGATCCGTACCTGAACCGAATCACAGAGATCATTAACCACGAGGATGTTGACCTTTGGGTTTCGGTGTCTGACGTCAATGCCGCGATTGAAGACGCCACTGTTAGAGAGATCATTGAAGTCCGCACGAGCGCTAGAGCTATCCAATTTGGTGTCGAGGATATTCGCAGACTGCATGAGAAGGACGCTTTTATCGAGCATACAAAGTCTTTGGGGTTGACAGTCCCGCTTACCGAGGCTGTGGAAGATAAAGAGGATGTCATCAACTTTCTTAGACGCAACGGTGGACTAGAGCTTAAGCCTGGTGCGAGACAGTACCTTGTCAAGCCCGTTGGTGTAGACGATGTTGCCCGGTTTACTATGCCTCTACTTCCTCTGTCCTCCGAAGACGCCACCCTCGCTCGCATCGATACCATCCCATTCAATTCAGCAAAATGCTCCTTCATCATCCAAGAATACATCACCGGTCCAGAATTCTGCACGCATGCTCTCGTTATCCGAGGCCGTGTGTGCGCTTTCGTCGCGTGCCGTTCTGCAGACGTTCTCATGCATTACTCTGCTCTTCCCGCTGATTCTCCACTTAGCAAGGCCATGCTTGACTTTACGCTGAAGCAAGCAGAAGAGGGTGGCGAGAACTTTACTGGTCACATGAGCTTCGACTTTTTGATTCATAAGGAAGATGAAGATGCCACTCGATCTGGTACTGAGAAGGACGTTACGATATATCCTATTGAGTGCAACCCCAGAGTCCACACAGCGACAGTCCTGTTCAACAACACACCTGAGATTGTTGACGAATATCTTTCTATCCTATCGCCATCTTCTCAGTCTATGTCATTGACTAAACCCCCTCTGTATCCTAACAACCCTCAGAATTATTATTGGGTCAGTCAAGATATTGTTGAGCTTGTCCTATACCCGTTCTATCTTACCCTCTTCAAAGGAACAATGGGTTTATCTGAGGTTTCAAAATCAATCCATGCATTTGCGCAGCATCTGATCTACTGGAAAGATGGTACTTTTGAATCATGGGATCCTCTACCTTGGTTGTGGATGATGCATGTCTATTGGCCAGTGCAGTTTGTTTGGTACATGTCGACTGGATCTGTGTGGACAAAGCTGAATGTGAGTACCGGAAAGGCGTTCAAGGGATGAGTGGTCAGAATACGATGAGTGTCATTCATAGCGTCGTTCATCTGAGACCTGCTTTGTCTGGGTTGCACGTCTATGTCAGAAATATTAGTTAGATACAAGCAAGCCATCAATGGAAAAGGGAAATTACTTTGCCGTCCGTCTTTGTAACGCAAGGTAATCCCATGTCGATCACTTGTTCAATTCGCCTCTCCTGTTGTGATTCCCGTACGTCACCGCACCACCACCGCGTAAGAACTCCAAACTATAAGCAACGACACCATTCACAAGTTCCACTCTTCGAACCCATCAACACCATTGAAGAACATTAAATAATCTTCAAATCATCTTTTAACCATGCACTTTATTTTCCAAGACCTTTTTGTATCAGTTGCTACTGACCAGTCCAGCCAAGCAGGGATATCCCACCCCACCATATCTTGATAAGCCCAAAGGTGTATATACACGCCAGAGTGGTATCCCTATCGTGAGATTGCTCACACAGACCATGTCGAACCGCCGCCGCCGCCCGATTTAGGCTGTTGTCCCAAAACGTCCAATCTTCTGCAACCATTGAAAAACAAGCCTCCTTCAATCCATGTCATGTGTCTCCAAGTAGTGCCCACCCCCAGATCTCATGCTACGCTAGGTCCAGGGACGCTGCACTGCGGTTTAGGCTCATCACTTGTCACCTGCACCCTGTGCAGTACTACACCCTCTTTCCCGCCACGTTTGACACGTTTCCCAGTAACCCGGTCAAGAGGCTTGCTCGACGTTGCATCGTCCCTGGGCGCAAAACTGACACGGTAGTTCCTGGCGTCCCGGGTTGGAAGGGAGGGACGGGAGATTGCTACACGTGGAGAGGCGTATTATTTGCTTATTCCCGTGGCATGCGAGTCTCCTGCTTGCAATATGATGATGCAGGATTGTCGACACTGTGTCATCACCCAGTCGTACGGAATCTGCCTTCGATGTTGTGGCAATGGCAGCAGTACTGTTCTTCTGGAATACTCTAAAGTATTTCCAAATCGGATAAGGCTGAGCGAGGGGTTCTATCATGACTACTCATACCCTGTCGATCTCCTGCAGTCTTTTCCGAAACAATCTGCCGTGCGAACAGACTTATAGACTTTGGTCTCGAACTCGAGAACTAGCCAATCATTCACTATGCTACTCACCCAGCTCGCCTGTTGACCTTGTTTATAAATTATAACATATCTTAATTATTATTGTTATTATTATAGAGGTGCGTCTTGTAGAAGGTCATGGTTTTACATCAATTGGCCAAATGCCAGCCCTACTTGGTGAGCATGGTGACTGGGACAGAATCACTCAAGACGGAGTGAACCACGCATACATTTCCCTTCAGGATGTTAGGGGCATTCCTTGCTCGGATCGTGTCGTAAATCTGTTAGATAATAACATGTTGCCTGATGACCTGGCCAATAGCACTTTTGCGGATGTCCGGCAGGGAAGTCCAATTGTAGTATGTAGAGTTTATAACACGCTTCACGATATACTCAAGGCATAACGCGATACGACTACTATCTATGCATTTCCTCTCGCAGGCGAATACATCTAACCTTTTTCATCTCATTGAATGTCAGAAGAATATTTATGTTTAATTGTATATCTGGACCATCAAGATACAGGTCTAGGATCTGCTTCTTATACAGATTACTAGCCAGTTCTAGCGCATGTGTCGCATCTTACTTGTCGTGGACCTTTGTGACTTCTTTCTTTGGCCCAACTGCGCCAGTCAGTAGCATATCCAACACGGAAACAGAAAGTGATAGCTTACCAATATTTAAGCTGAGAAACTTGATCATGACAGGGAACTAAATGGCCATAGCAACAAGCTGACTAAAGCCCCACGTAGAAATATCGCCTTCTGCTGTGTGCGTATCAAGTAGCTGTACCATCTTTAGCAAACTGACGATAATCACGGTGACAGTTAAAATTTCAGCCGCTCCCCATAGAACGCCCAGGGCACGCCTGGCGCCTTTGCTCTCTGTGAAGGAAAGTAACGACGGCTTGGCCCCAGCTAGTTGTGTATACTCAATCTTGTCTCTAGCGAAGCGTGTCTTGACAAAGTATATGATATAGTCAATAATGAGAAAAGATGTTATGACATGAACGACATATCGACATTCCATCGTTTTAGAAACGAATTCGTAGCTTTTCTTCGCCTTGATACCTTGGCAGAAGCTCATCAGGCCAGGTATATTTCCACAATCCTCTACGCCAGAGACTTGCTTTAGATGCTGCTCAAATGCGTCTGCATCAAAGTCCTGAAACTCTGTGATGACAGTCATAAATATCCACGAAAGAATGACGTAGAAGAGTGTAGAAGCGACGCTTTCCAGCTCGATGCATGATTAACTGCGCCATTAGCAGGGGATACATACCTGCTGTGATAAGGCCTTGCAGGATACGATGATTGAACATCCAGGAAAAGAGCGTAAGCATATTGGCCAGGCCCGCTTTGTTTCCGCCATCAAACGTGTTAAAGGCCGTGATGGAAATAGTGGCGGCGAAAAGTGCCTGCGATTCTTGGAAGTCGCGCATAGCAGAAGATGTAACATTTGCGAATCGAGTCTGGGCTAGTCTTGCTTATACCACTCACTCCTTGCCCTGCAATGTCCAAGTCAATACCGCACTGGCAGCTTGACAATAAGGCGTGGCCATAACTCCTCCAAACTTTTCGATATTGGTAGGCGACACCCATCCATAGTAAACACTGCCAGCTCTCTTTGCTTTTTAATTGGTAAAGAGACCAATTAGTGACCCAGAAGATCACTTTCGTTCAGCTAGGCAGGCAGATGCTCCACCATCCCTGTACTGTCAAGTCTGTGCCACCGTCGCTTATCGGCCTCAAGCTCATTGACCTTACTTAAACCCTTTGACCAGAAGTAGGGTCCATATCTTACCTACAGTCTCTCGATGGGGTATACTGGAAACATGACTTCGAGATGCTGATCTTTCTTGATTTCTTCTGTAGAAGCATTGGCCAAAGTTTGAAGTTTAAATATACGCCCAGTGGCCAGCACGGATACGATTCGGCAGAACTGTAGTGTGCCCGCTGATTATTTACCGTCACAGGAAACTTCATGAACATCTTCTCAATAGTTATAAAGTTATTTATTCCTTAATACTAGGTGAAGCTGAAGGAAAAGTGGGAAGTCACAAAGTTCTCCAGATCCTCTTTCAATTCAGATGACTAGAAAATCCACGACATATGGCCTCAAAGTAAAAACAAGTGCGATTTATTAAAACAGCTAATAGGTGCAACCAACAACTTTGCAGACTGTGTTGTCCAACTTGTAATCTCTGAACGACCAACTCAACGCAATATAAGCAAACAAAACAAAAAACTGAGTCTTGCGACTGAATTATTTAGATGCTTCCAGCAAGTACGGCACGCCTGCGGAAACTTGTTTGTGGATACCTGGAAGAATAATAAGTGACCTAAATCGTCAAAACACCAGAGTCGAAGGAAGCTTACGGTTCAAAAGAGTTTGAAATGTGCTTTCAACCTGGCTTGGATAACGAGCGGATATCTCAGCAAAGAGGATCTTGTTTTTACCTGTAACAAGTAAGCCTTGACCAACCGATAATGGAGATACAACTGGCAACGTACGAGCAAACAAAGTAGCCTCCTCGGTCCTCACAGCCCTCTGAGTCTCTACCACTCTCAAATTACCCAAATCGCTCTTATTGCCTACCAGCATAACGACGATATCCGGGTCGCCGTGCTTGCGAATCTCGTCAAGCCACTTCGCCGCGCCTTCGAAACTCTTGCGGCTGGTTATATCATACACAAGAAGCACAGCGACTACATTATAGTAGTAGTTCACAGGGGCACGGAATCGTTCTTGGCCAGCGCAATCCCAGATGTTCACCTTGACGGTGCTGGAGCCCACTTGGGCTATTTTATTGGTGGGTTTGACGCCAATCGTTGGCTTGGATTCTGCATCAAATTGGTTCTCTGTGAATTGGCTGACGATGTTTGTCTTGCCTACTTCAGGGTCGCCCAAAAGCAGCACTGCATATTCTTTTTTAGCACGAGTAGAGAAATGCACATGGGAGAGAGTAAACCTTTCCAGCGGAACTGTGATCAAGGTCTGTTAGCCTAAGAAATGGGCTTGTAGAAAGTTACGTACGTCATATGGTGAGTCTGTCATGATGATTACTGAGTCTTGAGGCTGAGGATAACAGTTTCTAGAACAGAGACAAAAGGGGCTGGTGTGAAATTTGCAAAAAGATGAAAGATTGGAGGCCTTACCGCTTGTTTGATTGCTGGATTTGCTGACTAACTTTGTCTCGTGTCATAGCGAAGCGAGCATAGACGAGATCATGCGTGCAGGGGTGCATCGCTCTACAATCTCTTAGCGTAGTGAACCAACATTTCAATATCGACTGTTGATTGAGATATTGATATGCATGAAATAAAAAGTAACATCGCTGAATCTTGGTGTAGTATTGTTTCCTGTCTTGATGTTGGTCCTGGCTTAGACCCGCATGCTGGCAGGATCCACTACAGGCGTGAACCCATGAAGCGATCTTGAACATTTATGCTATGCATGAGCAGGGAAATAGGTGGGGCGGTAATAAGATTAGTTCATATCAGTAAATGACCACAATGAGTCTGTGAAGTCTATACGACTGATGACTTCAAGTGTTGTAAAGAAGCAACGTCTCTGGAGGTCACGATATCAAGGTAATAGTAAAAGCAAATTTATTGACAAACAACTAATCTAACAATCCCTGATCGAGATGAACATCTTGCAGATAATAGCCCAAGGTTCACGCAGGTTCCTGTGGCTGCGACCTGTCGAATAAAGCCATGAGAAGTTTAGCAGTTTCTGACCTCACTATCGCCTTCATAAGAGTATCAGATTCCTTCTCCTCGTTTCTCTTGGAGGCGGGGGCTTCTGGATCAACAGGACTCTGTGATCCACGTCTCTCATCCCTCCTCCTCCTGCTCTCCGCTTTCTGCGCCGGATCCTGATACTCGCAATGACCGAGCCAAAACATTCTTGTCGCATGACCAACTCGTTTAGGAAGTTCCAGAGTCCGAAGCATCTCCTTAACTTGATCCTAGTAAAGCGTGTCCAGACTCGTACCCATCTTGTCCTTGACTACAGTGTCAAGTAAACCGAGCATCTTTGCCGCCACATCTGGCTTCAAAAGGTCATCGAGACTCGCAGTAAAGGCTTGCTGCAAGACACCTTGCTTAGCCTCCAGCAGCTCGAGATCTATTTCCCTTAAGCCCGACGCAAACAGATCTGGTCCCAAGTCTGTATCGCGTGAAGAGTTAACCTCCAAGGTATCGCGGGAACGATCTTTCGGTGGGAAAGCCAGCCGCAAGTCTTCCATGAAGGCAACAATCGCACACATCTCCTGCAGAACATGACACTCTCTGTGTGAAGGTCTTTCTCGCTCGTGTGGATGCAGCTTGTAGAACTCATCAAGCTTTTCCAGCTAATGTAATGCTGTGGAGATGTCGACTCTTGTATCGAGAAGCCAAAGGAGGTAGTGAAGATGAAGATCCGTCACTATCAGGTCTCCCCGGAGATCAGGCAAGTACCAGCTATCGTCTTCGTCAACCCCACGCTTAGACAATGTTGAGTCTATACCATTTTCGACGTGTGCTTGGGCGGGCCTTCGTGTCTTGGTGAATTGCAAGTCGCACATTAAACGTAATTCTTTGAGTGCTTTCTCCTTGCGGAGTACCTCGAAAACGTCCCTCCAGATAGTATAATCCGGTGTGCTTGGATCGATTACGACGTATTCATTATGGACAAGCTCAACCCAACCGAGAGTTTAGTCCTTGACGCTTTTGTGAAGGACGGTGGGATCACTGCGTAGAAGAGCCAGATGCTCTTCATGATATGTCTTATGACCTTCGGCATAAGCAATCAGGTCCTGCAGTGTAGGCTTCGAACTGTCAGCATTCGACCCGAGGACACTCTTCTTTCCCCGACTTGGACGCTCTCGTCGAGACTTTCCATTACGTATATTTTCAACAACTGCGTTCAAGCAATGAAGGAAAAAGAGCTGTCTCCAAATAACAGGTCCCGCATGGATCATTGGGATCAGAACTCCAGCCTCCACATCCTCGTCAAACCTTTCCAAAGCTTCGTCATCGCATTCGTATGAAACGTTAATGATCTCACCGTAATGCTCGGCAGAGAGATAGGCGCAGACTTTCTCAAAATACGATGGCCAGTATTCGTCCGGATCCTCCTACTGCGCAAGGTCGTAGTCACCGGCTTCCTCGTTCATACCAAGATATACTTGCTCCTCTAGAGACTTGGCAGCTCGATGTGTGAGTAGATCCAGAAGGTATTCCGAGTCCCCTGCCAGATCATCGATATTCCATTCTGGTTCAGGGAGATACCTGGGATGGTCGGACCCCTTAAGGTATTGTTCTCACTGGCTCCGGGTGGATGCTCACCAAGTCTTTTCTATTCGGAGGAGGTGTGCCTTGTATTTTTGCGCTAGGTCGCGTTGTAGGGCATTAACTTTGAAAAAGTCTGAGGCGTTCATGGTCGTGTTTGGTGTATCGATTGTGGGTGATTGTGGTTGATTATTGAAAAAGAAGAAGTTGAAGCTAGAGGACCTCGTGGTTAAATAGTAGTCGTATAGATCACTTACCTAGGTACCTGATATTATGAGCGTTCAGTTTCTATATGCTATGTAGGTAATAAACCTTCAAGTTTTGGTTAAGCTTTTGAAAAGAGAAAAGAAGAAAACGCAATTTACATCAATTCAAACCTAATACCATCATATCCATACCATTGAGTCTCAATAAGTTATTGTTCCCAACTTCCCAATGCTCTGCTAAATTAAGTTCTAACTCACTTACGGGAGATGAGTGTTATTTTTGCTATGGAAGCTCGAGGAATCTTCTCAGGCGTAAACATTCTGCTAAGTTCAAATTTTTCGTTAGTCAATTTTGGTCATGTGTCCTTGTTGAGGGAGGAGGGCCAAGGGGTGGAACACTATTTCCCACAGAGGCACATATATGGTATAAAGATAACCTCATTAGACAAAAATAACTCTCTAGCTAAACACAAACTTGAAAGTGACTTCTTAACAAGCTTTCAATGGATTATGCAAAGATTTCACCCATATAGATGAAACCCAAATTTCCTTTGCGAATTCGAACTCATTTCAAACTTAGTCGCGACTCTTACCCATCATGCATACTTTCGAACGCCAAACCAATAAACCAAGGGTGGTACAATAAGCTCAGTGACGGTAGCTCTTCTCAGCCACGGTATTGTCAAGCCAAAGATCGAACCTGAGATTGCCCTTCCAATACCCGTAAGCATCAGTCCCCCCAAAAGGATGTTCAACAGCATCTGCCTCTCAGCAATATCGTAAGCTGTCCAGGCTATCGCGGCTCCATATGCTATAAACGTCCCTCCAAAGTAGCGATACTGTGAATCCATTACGGTAACGGCATCCGATGACAGTTTTGCTTGTTCATCAGGTGGAAGATACTGCTCGATGCCTTGAACCATATTTTTCCCACCAAGATAGATGATGAAGGCAGAGAAACCCTTGAGGATGATGGGTGTGTATTGGATAGCTGTGGATTCAGACATGACGATCTGTTTTGTTGAATGAATAGGACTTTGGTGAGTGAATTAGGATTTTTTGGTAGAAGGCAAAACGAGAAGGGCTTGGATAAATTTATTTATACCGTTGAACATTGCGGTTCAACATGTATTGCAGTTGTCTGTATGGTTGGTCTCGGTGCAACCATTCATCCAGTCCCGCACGGTTGGCCTACTTTTAGTAGCGAACGAGTAAGAAAAGTCTCCGAAGTCAGACGACAAAATATGACAGCTAACAGTAGCGCTGACCAAGATCCTTGCGCTCCGCGACAGGCTTTCATTCCACTGAGTGGTTTTTAGATGTAAAGTCCGTCTTGTACATAGTACTTCCGTTTGCCTATCTGATTGGTACGATGATGGCCGCTGCAGAATAGTCTATATTAGCTAGGACTTTACCTAAATAATCTGAGGCTATACGCCCGTCACAACCCCGATTAATAGTGAATACTACGCTTATGGCTATATAACGGATTTCTTCTCAATAGGTCGATTTCGGAACCTTCTGATATGAGGTCATCGTTCTGATGATCCTGGCATAATGCTGATGCTGTTTTATGGAGCTCTGACGATGCCACACTATGATATCATAAGCAATCCCACCTCAATAAAACGACGACAATCTCAATCAAATCTCAAGTTCAATCTCGCCATTAAACTCATAAATCAACGACAGACTCTATAAGACAAATTACAAAATGTCAAACCTCCCTACCAAGGACGATATCAAGGCCCAAGCCGTCGACGGCCGACCCATCACACAAGCCGAGGCCGCAGCCCTCGCCTCGGAAGAATCCAGTCTGACAGGCGGCGGTCCCATCAAGGGCGGTGCTGCTGCTACTGCTCAGAGCATGCACGACAAGCAGAAGAACTTTTTGGAAAAGGCTGGTGATGTTGTGAGGAAGGCTCCCACTGAAGTTACCAAGGAGGATGCCGCTGAGGTGCAAAAGGCCGAGGTAAGTTAATACTTGTTTTTTTTTTGGTGATAGTGTTGAATTTGGGCATTAACTGTTGTATTAGGCTCGAGCAAAGGGTGGACCTCCTGGAAAGGGATCAACTGCTGCTGATGTGCAGTCTGTTGCCGATAAGAATGTTCAGGCATAAAGGAATAATGAATCACGACTGTATAACATAATGAAATAAATTTTATTATCTTCCACTTAGGTCTTGCTATGATATGTAACACTATACACCGTTGACTCTTATTGTAAATCTTTTCCTTGGTGGACTTGGCCGCGTCCTGTAATACTTGAGCGGCGCATGAAGTAAGTAAATCGACTCAATCACTAACTAAATCACTTAAACATCCAACGATTGTATGGCTGAACTCAGTTGTTGAGCGCTAAGATATTATCCATTAACTGATTATGCTCATATCTCCCTATCTACTTTTAAGAGCTGTTCCAGTCAATCAAAGCGTCATCTCCAAGCTTCTCCTTGATGAGACTTGTGCTAAGCTCCCACAAGTTATCCGCCAACTCGGGGTTCGAAGCCTGACTTGTCTCTTCACCCTCCTTATCGGGATCAGCGAAGTAATATCCGTTCAAATCCTCTTCTTCCACTCTAGGTGCAGTCAATGCCCAAAGGGCACTGTAAGATCCCTGTTTAACATCCCGTCCAACCGCCAGCATTGACCAAGACAGAAGCTTTCCTGTAAGGCCAGGGTAAGCATCCTTCCATTGCTGCTGCATGGCAGTGTTTACCTGTATTGTGTCAGTGTTAAGAATACGATATCGTATGAGAATGACTTACTGCTCCCGGATGGACTGAGAGAGCATAGATCTTGTCCTTGTTATCCGCGATAACCTTTTGCGCGAGACCGTACTTCGCAAATAGGATCATAGCCAGCTTGGTTCTGTTGTATAGAGCCGTCGAATCCATATCCGGATTGTTAATTTCGTCCTTGTTCTTGAACTGCACATTTGACAACTGCGCAAGACGATGCATTTCACTGGCCTCAAAGACAACTCTGGGAGGCGGCGTGTTCTCCATCTTGCCCGTCTTTCTCAACAATGGCCACAATTGATTGCAAACATAAAAGTGTCCCAAGAAGTTGACACCGAAATGTCTCTCGATACCATCAGAGTCCAAACCATACTGGTTCGTATTGATGCCAGCGGACAGCACCAAGAAGTCGAGTCTGTCGAGGGACTCGCGGAAACCGCCAAAGACTTCTCGAACCTGGGACAGGTTGCCCATGTCGCATTCCTTCCAGTCGATGTCTGCGTCATGCTTCTCGTTTTTGACTGCTTCGATGGCGCTGTTGCCTTGTTCTTCTTTGCGGTTCACCATTATGACTTTGCAGCCAGCGTGGGCGAGGGCACGGCTAACTTCATAGCCAATACCTAAAGCGCCACCTGTTACAATGGCGACGCGACCCTCGAGGTTCTCGGGCTTGACGACCTGGGGGCCGATTCCTGTTGCTTTTTGGAGGATGGACTGCATGATGACTGATAATAATTAGGTGATGTGGTATATGATAACTGATGGGGTTGATTGAGTATGACTGTTTATTGAAAGGCAAGATGAATTGTTCTTTAAATATTAGTATCAACTCTGGGTTTTCGTCATGTTTATATGCTGTTTCTCTCACATGCATTTGCTTTATGTTACGGTGTGGCAACCTTTCAATCATGGTGACGTTCACGAAGGTTCATAGGCGAGGGATGGATGCTACAAATGACATCATCATTTCTTCAACAACATATGCTAATTGACATCCGATTGAGTTAATCCTTTGATCCAAAATGATTATGTTTGGGGGCAATCTCTGCAACCAATTCCACTAGAGACGTTTCCTACTAACACATGATTTGGCTGATACGAAACTCTTAGCCAAGGCTTAGCGTTGAGATCACTCTGAGTGTAGCAGCATCTAAGAAAAGCTGCTGACCATGTAAAGGGACAAAACATTTCGACCGAAGCACAACTAAGATATCTCAACCTTGCGTAAAAACTGAACAGACCTTTTAAGTCACTATAAGTTCAATGATTAGTTCTCTTGAAAGGTTCTTTCTGAATATTCAGCCCTGTCTTGACAAAGTACAGGGTAAGCTCGGACTTTTATCAACGGACCCCCAAATAATTCGCGGAGATTACCTAAAACGTAACGCGAATAGCTTCAAATAAGACTAAGCCGGATACAACAACACTAACGTCAACTCGAGCGCGCCTCCACTGTTATCCACCCCCAACACATGCTAAAACACCCATTGATTGCTCTGAATACGATAACAAGGCGATCATCACTTCTCTTCCCAACTCTACTCATTCAGTACTAGGATATCCCCTATGTTGAAGATCTGTGAGGCTCTCAGTTCTGGTAGCTTGACTGCTTAATCTTGAAACGTACCTGACGTCATTTAGCTCGTCAATTTTACAGGCAAGCAATGTCACATCAATTCTGTTTCGAGACATCTGACAGGATTGACAGGCCTCGGTTCGGTGAAATAAATGCCAAGTCATTGCGGCTGGAACCTCAAAAGGCTGAGCTTCCATAAACAGTCTAGCAATCAATTTTATCGAAAGGTGAACCAACAAACAAAAAACGGGCCGTCGGTCAAACCTCTTCACCACATGGTCTCTTTCTCTTGGCAATGCAGTGAATGCGCCAGAGAGAAGATGAAGAAATGAGTAACGCAGTTACCTGGTCGCTTAACGCATTGATGTCAGTGGCTGCCTATCATCCACAACGGTGGACTAGACTAAAAGGAAACTTATTCCCCGGAGGTGTTGGTTCACTCTGAAGAAAAAAGAGCGTGCATTTAAAATTACCCATACCCATGATGCGAGAGGGAAAAAAACGTGCATATTGGGATGGGTAACGATGGTTTTCGGGTGCCGGCAACTTCTCTATTCTATCTAGGTCAGGGGTACGTGCCTCGCTAAGGAGCAAGAATCCTTGGGCTGCCCTGCAGGGTGTAGTGTACAGTAAAACGCGCGACAAAAGGGCCGCATTTCCTTAAGCTAGCCGGAAGCTTGACAGATTGAACTGTTAGTCGATAGGTGTAAGAGTGGCAGAAACCCTAACAGACACCTTTGACATGGTGTCTGTTGGTCACCACCACAGAAACAGCCTGATTAACTCATAACGATCTAGACTCAAAAACGCAAAAAAGACTTGCGCTAAAAAGGAAATCACCGGAGTTAAGCAAGCGACGCAGGGGGACAAAGTCAACTTGTCGGCCGAAAGCAAAATACGAGAGATAAAGCTATCAAGTGGTCAAGTCTACGTATTATTCCAGAATGATAAGCCATCTCAAATGTCTCACTCAATGCGCGGCTCATCAGAACCATTATCATCATCCTAGACAATACCGACCCTTTCCCTCGGAACCATCATCATCACCCTGCCCTGAGCGAAAGACCATCAAGGGTCTCTCGGACTAGGATCAGCAGCAGCCTTACAGCCAACATGAACCTGCACTAGCCAGGGGTGTCGGCGACCTTACAGACAAACTAAACCAGTAACGGACATCTCTTATGACCGCGACCGAGTCAACATGTCTTGGCTTTTTCTCACCAGCAGTCAGACACATGCCAGACTACGCCTCTTTCGACGATGGCTGAGATTACGCCTCTTTCCAACAGTCTGTCACTCTTCATTCAAGCGGTTAAATTCCACGATAGCTTTAGTACTTAGCTAGTCTATTTCGCCCCCAATAAATCAGATCTGACTGTTTCAAGCACTCCCTTCCTTTCTCTTCAACCACCACGCTCTTTACCAGCAACCGAATTCTACGGAATTCTTGCTCGCCAAACATGGCTCGTAACCCGTCACTCTTTTCTTTCCTACTTCTCACATTCCTTACTCCTCTTATTTCTGCCCAAGATGATGTTAACCCCGGCGACGTAAACCCCGTTCCCCCCGTCGGCGAAATCAAGACCGAAGATCCCATCTCCAGTCCCCTTACCGAAGGATGCCCTCGATCGTGCAGCGAAGCGGGCAGTGATCCTGTTAACTGGACACAGCTTCATAGCTTGGAAGAGCTTGCTGGCTGCGACCTCCCCATGCTCTTCGCCTTCAACGTCGAGAATGACTATAGCGAGTCTGCTACTCTTTATACATGTGTTACTTCATCATCATCCTCTTCTTCTACAAAGACCCGTCGCGAGTTGGGAAGTCGTGTTGAGGCGCGTGCTGCTGAGACGTCTGTTTCGTTGGCTAGTAACTGTGGCGCTGAGAGGGCTACTGTCAAGGTCTCCTCTTCCTATGGCCGTGTTGGTGCTCTTCGATCTGGAAATGATGTTGCTACTGCTGCTGGTCTTCTCGCTGACTACCTTAACAATGGCGCTGTTTGTGGATCTACCATCCTCTTCGCTAAATCTGGCTCTTCTATCGCTGGTCTTTACGCCGGCCCCGAAGTACAGAAGACTGGTGCTTCCAGCACTGTTCGCCAGTTTCAAGCTCGTCTTCAAAAGGGTGTTCAGACCTTCCAGGTCTGCGACACCAATGACAAGACTGCTCAGACTCTAGGACTCTTTGCTGCCGACGATGTTACCGATCTTGAGTCTGTCCAAGCCGCTGTCAAGACCTGGTCCCATGGCAAGTGCATCAACATTGCCCAGGCTACTAAGCAGTCTATCAGCCTTGGTATTCTCACCACCAACATTGTCAAGGCCCGAGCCGTCGAACTTAGCTCTCGTTTCTCTGGTGTTGATAATCTCCTAGCTCCTCGCGCAGACTGCCGAGCCATCCAAGTTGCTTCCGGTGACAGCTGTGCTTCTCTAGCCAAGAAGTGCAAGGTCTCCACCACCAACTTCAACAAGTACAACAACAAGAAGAACTTCTGCTCTGCCCTGGCTCCTAAGCAATGGGTTTGCTGTAGCGCTGGTACTCTTCCTGACAAGACCCCCCAGCCTTCCAAGGATGGAACATGCTTCATCTACAAGATTAAGTCTGGCGATGGCTGCTACTCGCTTGGCCAGAACTTTGGTATCACCCAGAAGTTTATTGAGGATGTCAACAAGAACACCTGGGGCTTCAACGGCTGCAGCCGTCTTCAGCTTGGTCAACCTATCTGCCTCAGCAAGGGCAAGAACCCTATGCCCATGGCCATTGCCGGCGCCGTTTGTGGTCCCCAGAAGCCTGGTTCAAAGAAGCCCTCTAGTGCCAAGACTGGCTGGGACCTCGCTGGTATGAACCCCTGCCCTCTCAACGCCTGCTGCTCTGGCTATGGCTTCTGTGGTATCACCTCTGAGTTCTGCACAAACACCACTGCTAAGGGCGCCGCGCCTGGTACAAGCCAGATGAACACCCCCGGCTGTATCGGCAACTGTGGTACCAAGATCGTCGGCAACACAAAGAAGCCCGCCAAGTTCCTCAACGTTGGTTACTTCCAAGGCTACAACCTTGGCCGACCCTGCTTGAACATGGACGTTACCAAGCTTCCCGAGATCAAGACTGCCTACACACACATTCACTTTGCCTTTGCTGGGTTGACTTCTAGCTTCTCTGTTCTCCTTCAACCCGATGTCCGCGAGCAATTCATCAAGTTCAAAGAAGTAAAGGGCAGCTGGAAGAAGATCATCTCTTTCGGTGGTTGGGCCGGCTCTACCGATGCTTCATCTTACCAGATCTACCGTGACGCCATCAAGCCCGCCAACCGTGAAAAGTTCGCGCATAATGTCATGGTTGTTCTGAACAACCATCAGCTCGATGGTGTTGACTTTGACTGGGAGTACCCTGGTTCTGCCAGCTCTGATGGATCTTCAACTGACACCGCCAACTACGTCGCGTTCCTTAAGCTTATGAGATCCAAGATTGGCAACAGCGGAAAGACTATGTCTGTAGCTCTTCCTGCTGCTTACTGGTATCTCAAGCCTTTCCCTGTCAAGGATATTGCTCCCCTTGTTGATTACATCGTCTACATGACCTATGACCTTCACGGTCAATGGGGTAAGTTTCTTTGATCTCACACATTTGATGACTGATGCTAACTGGATCTAGACTATGGCAACACCATGATCAACTCCGGCTGCCCCACTGGCAACTGTCTTCGCTCGCATGTCAACAAGACCGAAACTCTCGACTCTCTCGCAATGATCACTAAGGCCGGTGTCGACCCCGCCAAGGTTGTCGTCGGAATCTCCAGCTACGGCCGCAGCTTCCGCATGAAAGACCCCAAGTGCACCGGCCCTACCTGTCAGTTCACCGGCAGCTTCAGCGTTTCCGAGGCCGAACCCGGTGTCTGCACAGGTGAAGCCGGTTATCTCTCCGACGCCGAGATCCGTCTTATCGCCTACGATGCCAAGCAGGGCAAGAAGGGCGTCACCGCACAGACCTGGTACGACAAGGCTTCTGACTCCGATATGATGACCTACGGAACGCAGGGCAAGGGCATGACTGATTGGGTTGCGTATATGGGTCCCACAACTAAGCAGAAGCGTACTGAGTGGGCGCAAGGTCTCAACTTTGGAGGTGTTGTTGACTGGGCCGTTGATCTCGAGACTTGGTTCTCTGCCAAGCCCTGATGATGAAGCGATGTCATTACTCGATTTTCTTTTCTTAAATTCTGCCAGTAGATCTTATGATGCTATGGTCTTTTATAATGTATATTTATTGCTATAATAGCTCACGAATGTATGATGAACTAAACAGCTTGCGGTGTCTCGGTCTTCTTTGCGTCTTCTTCGTATTGCTTCCATCGGTATTCCCTTTCAACTCCATTCCGTCGCTGTGCTGTGTCGCATAGCTTTTCATTGCCACATTCGCATTCTGCACCAGGCCGAAGCCATCGGTATGTAAAGCTCCATCGCACCTGTCTTAGTCTCACAGTACCGTCGGGCAAGGTATCTGTTTTGCGAGCTTTGATGCCATGAGTCCAGTGTAATCGTGAGTCACCACTCATTTGCATCATGCTTCTCGGCAGCAAATCGACCTCGATCTTCTCTCCCGTCTCTTTATTCGCGAATTGCATCATGAGCGGTGATCCAAGAGACAGGGAGTAAAGTTGATCAAATGGGCCATGAGTGTCGACATGAGGTGGAATTCCAGTCCCTGGAGCGTACTGCTGAAGACAAACTTGATCAGGTGGCCGACCTTCGGTGGTTGGTAGCAGAGGTACTAGCCAGTCAGGGAAAGGTTTGAAGGGTGTTTCTTCATCGATACCAAATGTTTTGTAGCTGAAGGTGTAGCCATAGTGTAGTGATAGTCGTCCTGGACGAGCAGGCCATTCTAACTCATTCTCAAAGATATGAACCAGATTTTGCTCATGCTCAGGCGTGATGAAGTCCTGTTGCATAAATATGCCCGACGGTTTAATAGGAAGCTCTTCCATTTTTGTAAGTGCTATAACTTGGTATATCCCATTTCTGTGTTCATATGACTGTTGTGATGAGTCAGATTTATCACAAGCTCAAATTTGTCGTACGAGTGATTTCACAAGATGTTTCGAGTTTTCTGGTCACGTGATACTATTTCGACAACTCACTCATAGTCACCATAAATAATACGATCATTCAACCTCCGGCAAAATGTTTGATCAATGCAAAATGGAACTTCGTGTCCTGTTTGCTATTATCAATAGCACTGTAAACACCTTTAAGGCTAGGTGCGCCCTTGATTTACTACTATATGTCTCTACTTGTAGAGACGTCCAGCGCGGTGCATGTCATTCCAGAACGCACATTGTCGACGTCGAGCGCTATCCTCTTCAACAACAGTAAAGTTCCCAGGATTAACTACAAGTTGTTTCGGATAACCAACGTTTGTCTCATCCGCCTTGTACTGCGGCCACTCCACTGTCCCATCCAATCTCAACTTGTTAGGGTCACCTGTCAAAACAAAACTGTTGATGTAGCCGAAATAAATCCTCCCAGTTTCGGGATAAGGTACGTTTGGCTCATTCCATATGTACTGCGCATCTGAAGCATGTGGGATGCCCTTCCACGATTGCGCGACCAGAGGGAACCTGGGCGTGTTGAAACGAAGCTTCCAAGTTGGAACCCCCGCTCGAGATGTTGTAATGGCTGTGTTGCGACTCATACATATATAGGCCATATCAGACCATGAAGCCGAGATCCGGTTGTATTGCGTGCTGTTGGGAGAGCCGGCGTACGCAGACTCAGGATATGTTATCGGGTCTGGGTACAGGTCGTTAATGAGAGCGAGGTCAGTAATGTTAAGACCAGGACTGATTCTATGCCAGAATTGAATAAAGTCGTCGTTTGTCTCCAAGTTGCCCGGCGTGTAGAACTTTCCTTCATCGGAGGTATGAGTAGTAATAATAGGAAGATGATGAAAGGTTCCTTCGTTTCCACTCTGTGACCCAGCCTTCTCAATCATCGGTCCGCCGATTGATGGTTGCCAGGGCCAGTTCAGCCGATCCTTAGCATCTTCATATACTTTACCTGAGTACTCTCTGATCTCCTCAGCTGAAGCGCCACGAAGACACTCCATCTGAGCTTTGTCATCGGCATCTGTAGAACACTTAATGTGCTCCATAAGACCCGTAAAGTCCTCTCCATACCGAGGATAATCTGTACCAGGAAATGACCGAGCTGTAGCAGATCCAGATTGAAAGATTGCTCTCGCAAATAAAGGTTTATTCTTATCGGCACCGTAGTTGTGGAAGTAATGGAAGGCCGTTGAATGTGCACCCGCCGATAAGCCACCAAGTGTAATCTGGCGTGCATCACCACCGAATGAACCCAAGTGCTTTTGCAAAAACTTCAAGAAGAAGTGTTGATCTTGCAGACCTAGATTGAGCAGACCTTCGCGCTCAAACAGTTTACTTGGGACAAACCCAAAAGCGTTGAGTCGATAATTAAATGTGACGACTACAACTGGGCGTGCTGAAGAGGCGACAAAAGCAGCACCGTCGAGTTCCCGACCCGAACCATATGCAAAACCACCGCCGTGTATCCACACCAGGGTCGGCAGCTTCTTGCTTAGAGGAATCCCGGGCGTGCGATAGACGTTAAAGTTCAGGCATGACTCGCTTTGTTGATCGGAATATGGGTAACTGTGATCTTGCATGCAAACAGAGCCATATTCCGTTGCTTTCTGCACTCCCTTCATTGATTGAGGGTACGATTCCACTTGCCGATATCGTCGGCTACCCACGGGCTGTTCGGCGTAGTCAATCCCAAGCCAAGCGTTGACCTCACTGGGAAGTGTATCGCCCAAGAGGGTTTGAGAGATGTTTGTTCCTTCGAAGGTTCCATAGCCTTGAAGGGTAACCTGAGGGATGGAACCATTCGCTACAGCGAGGAATGAGAAGAAGAGGCTTCCCAGCAAGATTGCTGCTGGGGTCATTATGGAGTAGACAGTGTCTGATAACGACGAGTTATTAAGAGGGGCTTGACTCAGGTCCATAGTATTAGATGAACACCCAAGTAGAAAGACTGAGATTTTTCAGTAAAAGACAAGTGCCATGTCTGCAGCTGCATGCAATTTGGACATCTATAGAGAACCCTTATCTCTGATGGTGTTGATCTCGGCTTCTGGATCTGAAGTCCGAAGGTCGAACCTACCCCGCAATCGGCTCCAGTTGCGATTCAAGGAACGGGAACGAGGTTACATGAGTAAAGAGATAAGATTACTTTCTTCTGTCATTAAGCTGTTACGTGGCTATAATTGGTCTCACTGTTGTTGCAGAATGAACACAAAGAGTTATGTATCATGAACCGTAACTATACTACGGCTAAATGAGACATTCCGAATTTTGTGTTCACCTGATTCTATTCTCTCTTCGCGGTCAAGCTGCAATTGGAGCAAAGTCAATCCATCGGAAGCATTCTATTACTCATATTGCTGTACCTTAGTGTTCAAATATCCTAATCTCCTAGTTGCATTCCAAGTTTACGAATTATCGCTGGGTTTTGCTTTATAAGTTTCACGGAGCCCCGGGCTAAATCTGAAGCCCTCATTGACATCCTCAGCCTATGCCCTAGGGCAAGTTGATAAATATTACTGCACATCAAATATAAAGTCAACATGACCTTGGCTGGGGATTGCAATATCAAATTACGTAGAGTACTCATTGCCTCATCTATCCTGTCGCAGTCGATTTTGATAGTATCGAGTTTAGCGATGTCAAAGATAGTTATAGTGTTGGCTGCAAGGATCGTGATACAGGCTTCCAGAGCTGGAATCGACCTCCTGTTCATTATTGGCGATTTATGTCCACTGTGATACTGGGACTTTGGGACCTATTACCATCTGAGTGCCGAATCGGAATTGTCTATCAGTTCGATCAAGGTCAGACACGACCGTGCAGACTCTACCAACATTTTCCAGTTGTGTGGAAACAAAGGGCTATTTCGTTCCCCAACGGGTATGTCACTGCGTTTGTCGTTTCCAGGAAGCTTGCCGCCGTTTTCTAAGACATAGTTTTTGAGACGCTGGATCCAAACGCTGTTGTAAACAGTGGCCCTCCGAGACGCAAAAAGGCAGTGGAAATAAATGATGTGCAACATGACACATTGCCTCTTGAGATTATCCTCGAGCGACTTCATGTTACCGGCTCGAAAGCGTTCAGGCACCAGAGTATACCAATTCATCAGTCGCGAATCCAGTGTCCGAATCTCAGACTCCCTTTGCGTTGCACCCATCGTGGTAGCACGGACTGGGCTCATGAATTTATACGACATGTCTTGGATTGCGGCCAGATATGTACGAAGCTCGAAATTGTCACTTCGTGCGGTCCATTAGAATTCCGAGTTCATCCAGATCACGAACTCCCGAAATGTCGGTTTCAATATCCTCGTCGTGTAAAAGATATGGCTCTTTGGTAAGGACAGCCAGGTCGCGGTCGAGAATATAAGTGATCCAGAAAAGCCGTACTCTCTCTGCTGAAGTCGCTGTCTTGTCGGGATTTAGATGGAGTTTCATCTTATGAACCATCTTTGTAGCTATTGCAACGAGCATAGAAGTCTGTTCGAGCGTAGATGTATCCATATATAAGATAGCCAGGGCTAATATGACTTGAAGCCTATCAGGACCATGTTCGCAGGACATGACTGTATCAATAGTTGATTGGGCGTTTTTGATGCAATCCAATGCTAGTTCATTGCATGAATCTGTACATTTATATTTGTGCCTGAGTGAAAGGGCGAGAATTAGACATGGAACTACTAGACCATTTCAAGAACTAAAACCCAGAAGGCGTATAGAGATCAATTTAGTCGCACTATTGAATTGAAACTTCGTTACAATAATCCTCGGCAACATTGTCGCAATCCGATTACCATGACTGCGTCCCGACCCTATCCCCTAATGACCCTTGCCCTTGCCACTCAAATGCGCAGCCAGTCTCAGCGAAAGCGCCGCCAAAGTCAAAGACGGATTCGCCTCAGGGCTGACAGGGAATACTGACATATCGCAAACCCACAAATTGTCCAGCCCATTGACTTTCAAGTCTGCATCAACAACGCCTCTTCCCTTTGGCCCGTCCATTCTCATAGTCCCACACTCGTGGGAAAATACACCAAATCCCAAATGCTCAGGCCGCAAACCAGGATCAGGGCAAGCATCTGGGTCGGACTGAGTAGGTTTCATGTGAATGAACGCGTCTCGAACGTTGCGCACAATATCTTCCATTGCGCATTGCACTTCGGGCTTGATGGGTGGGCGTCTGATGTCGAGGACTGGGTCCAGACCAGGCGTGTTGAGAACAGAATTCTCTTCATCGAGCTTACCGACGAATTCGAAGAGAACGCAAATTGAGTCAAAATTCTTTTGTTCGTCATCCTTTGTTGGATTCATCAGCGTGCCGTCCTTGCGATAGAAGTGGGTCGTGCTAAGCGTCGCAGAACTCCCGGCAAGGAAGAAATTCGCGTTGATAGTCACAGTAACAAGGCACTCTTCGCCACCAACCTTGAGATGAGTCTTCAAATTGAGAGGCTTCTCAGTAATTTGTCCGTCCTTCTGCTTGGCAAATCGCACGTAACAGACGTTATGATCAATAAGACCTTTGCCAACCAAAGGATTCAAATGCTGGAGACCGCTGTTCAAAGCAATAGAAGCAGTACCGATGGTTCCAGCGGCAAGGATAACTTTGGCCTTTCCGACATCAAGTTCTTTGATAAAACCAGTTGCTTTGTCTCTGATCTTCAATGCATGGACTCTCTTGTGGCTATGTCTTGATTGTCAGCACTAGACCTTTCAACTGAGCAGGCAGGCAGGTAACTTACAAGTTATCACTGGCGGTATGCTGAACAGCAATGACTTCTGTATTAAGAAGGACAGATAAATGCTGGTCGTTGGCGTACATCCGATTGATGATGGAAAGGGTTGTGCTGTAAGCACCTTGAGCAAACTTGTAAGGTGCCGGAGCACTAAATTGAGCTGCGACAGGCATGATCTTGAACTGGGACCCAACCAAAGCATTATTGAGTTTCTCGTTGACCTGGCCAATTTCCTTGGCGCTGACTTCATGAGCACCCTCGCCCTCCGGATAAATCCCATCTCTGGGGTCATCATCTGTCAGATACCGAAACGTCCTCTCATACCCGCGACCCTTCTCGTCTTCGCCCTTGAGGTAATGCACAATTTCAGGAGGAAAGTACGCATTAAGCGTTTCGTCGCCAATTTCCGGGATCCAAGTTCCCCAGAGATTAGAACGACCGCCAACACAGTAAACTGGGCCACCAACATAACTGTCAGATCGGTCTGTGAGCTGCACCTTGGCTTTAACAGCGTCATAGACACGTTCATTGCCCTCAGGTGAATTACTGGCTCCTCGGTTGTAGTAAGGACGGGAAGTGTTAAGCACGTGGGTCGAGAAGATGACGCCGCCACGTTCAATGAGGAGGACCTTGTACTGCTTGGCCGCAAGGGTCTCAGCAAGTGGACCGCCGCCGAAGCCACTTCCTACGATGATATAGTCGTAGGAGTTAAGTTTGGCGAGGAGGCAGACAACATCTGTATCTAGATGGAGGAGATGATCCATCCTTGAAATAATCTTGAGGATGTTAAGATGGGTCTTCTTTGTGGATGCAATGACTTGACGAGTGTTTGTCGGATATGTGTTGAGGGAGGTCGTGTGAAGTCTGCTATATATCCTTCTTCAGAAACTATAATCAGTGAGACCGAAATACTTTATCTACGTATTTATCGCTGAATAGATCGGGGGTCTTCTCAGTAGATGGAATTTGCCGGCGTCTCCGTCAAGATAGTTCGTTGCATGCTTGGGTTTAGCAACATGAACACTACAGGCTTTTGAGTAGCCAACACAACACGTGGATTCAGTTAAACCAACCATCCTCGAACAACATATCCTGTTCTTTTCATCTCAAGTACAGAAACCTTGCACGGTTACTCGATCATACGATATGTGCATCTAAGAACGGATCTTGTTTGACTTCAAGATGTCGGTAGATAGGAAGCTGTCACTTCGGCATCGGTCATCGGTAACTTGAAAGAGTTCCATCACATGTTGAAGCACCAGTCACGTTACGACTCATGCAAATAACATCCACAGAGAATAGCTATTGCATTACATAGTAGAGTGCGGGGATGCGAGAGCAATGCAATGGCTGGATAGACACCAGACACAAGGAGAAGTACAATGGCAGTATCGAAGTTTCACTAAATAGTTCTGTACTAATCAAATTATACTTCTCAAGACATCATACTCATAATAATGCAAGCTCACAATCGCACGTAAAGCAAATACACTCAGTACCGAAACACAAGCCCAACTGCCCAGCCCGAATCTCACTCGCGAAAAGCAAAACAGAACTTTTCAACGCCGCTTCCAGAAGAATGCAAGAATCAAAACGTTATAAGAAAGCTTCAACGCTCCCGCAAGAATAAATGCAAGCCAAAATTTATCCAACCCAGCGAACAGCCCTGTGATGTACAATCCCAGACAACTACCTATCGTCTTGACAATATTGACGACACCCATCGCCGAAGTACGTTCATGATCCAACACACCCGCAGAGATGAAAGCTTGTCTCGGCGCGTTATCAATCTCGCGGGTGACAATGCGAAAGATGAAAATGACCAACGCGACATACTTGTTCCCTGGGACACTGACCATCAGGAGCGACGCAGAATTTATGCTGTGGCATACCACCATGGTCTGCACTTGGCCGATGGCTCGTGAGAGGGGAGAAGACGCAAGGTTGAGAACGGACGAGATGATACCGGCTGTGAATGTTGCAGAACCCAATGCGCCTTCGGGCATGTCGTACTCCCGTTTGAAGAAATAGGTCATCCATGAGATCTGCGCGAGACCAGATCCGACAAAGTCAAGACCCATAGCGATGGAAAGCTTCCACATGAAGTCAAATGACTCGGGAGTGAAAAGGCGTTTTTCCTGAACCTCAGAAACGACTTGTGCTTGAGACTGAGGATTCTGCAGGTCATTGATGACACCACCGTAATTGACGATGTTCTCTGCCAAAAGCGGTGCTTCCTCCTCACCATCACTATCCACCGAGTGAAATCCAGACTGGGGGGTAGCGCAATCCTCCTTTTGAACAGGAATCATTTCCACGTCTGCGCTGAGGAATAAAGAACATATCAACTTGACAAGACCGATGCCGGCATAAGCAAGAAACACCATACGATGACAAGAGACTTTCTCCATTCCTGCATCTTCAAGGGCATTGATCGCCCAGCCAGTAAGAAGATTGCTCGCTGCGGTGCCAAACATGCCTAGCATGCTCCACCAGGCGAACATGTCATTGCATGTGTGAGAAGTGCTCAAGCGAGCGATGGCTGACTCCTCAATTGCTTTGAAGGGATCAATTTCGTTGGCGCTGCATCGCTGGTCAGTCATCCGACAATAGTAATCTCACGGTAGAGTCGAAGAGAAAGTGAAAGCTGAGGTAAATGGCCAGTGAGTGAGAGAGAAAACTTACCTCGGATTAATAACGGCGACAATACTCGCAAGCAACAACAGCCAGAAATTCTCCAAGTACGCAAACGCCACTCCACCAAGACACATCAGCAGTGCCCCGATAGCAGCAGTCAATCTAACACCAACACGATCTCCAACCCAGGTGAGGACAAAGCTAATAGCGAGGTCACCCACGAGGGTCAGAGTCATGAAGAGCCCGATCTGAGTATCCTGAAAGCCCAACGAGTTGAGGTACAGCGCGAGAACAAGAGTCGTTCCACCATAGCCTAATAGGCGAACGAACCGGAGAAGGATAAGAATCTTCAGGTCACGGCTTGACTGCCAAAGAACATCGGCGCCGATACTAGACAGGAATCCAGCGGCGGGTTTCCATCCGGCCATTCTGAAGAGGGAGGAAGGGGGAAAGGTAGAGGAGGAGAGAGGACACCGCTCTAGGTTGAGCAGATGAGTGAGGTCGGGAGGAGGGTTTCGAGAAGCCTGGGGTATGTACAAATAGGTAGAGAAATACCTCAACAGTTTCCTCCGAAGTTCACCTAATGAACTCGACCTAAGGTGGCGATTCGGGCAAATAAGCAATTCCCATATTTAACAGAATTTTCTTCAACTCCTTCTATCGAGCTAAGAGACCCATCTTTCGATGGACCTAAATCTAGTCTCCGCCACAGGACGGCACGAGCGGTAAGGTACAATAGGGTACATGTGTGTGTCAGATCATGCGGGCAAGACGGGCGCGCTCACTAAGCCTCAGCAAGGGACCCAATGTTACGAAGGGGTCAAAGAGCACTGTCGTCACTAGAGGATCACCAGTGGCTGTCTCAAAAAAGCAAAGCCGACAGCTGACACAGACGAATTATGTTCCAAATCTGGCCATTGTGTGCTTGCGAGATGCTCCCTTTGGTTAAGACTGGGACACTACGACCACTTAGGCACTACGAGCGCTACAAAAGAGCGAGTGATACCTAGCACAGCACATGTTGTATCAATTGTATCTAATTCAAGGGATAAAGCGGCTCAACAGTCCATCCCCGCGAATGCATTGAGAAAACAAAAGGACCACTATGTCTCGCTCTGATGCTGTCAAAATATGCTCACGGAAGCGCCCAATTCTTCTCCCGCAACGACATTTGCTCGTCGGACCTAACCTTGCCTTCCTGCACCCTACGCCATGCTTCGTATTCAGCAAAGCGCCTCTGAGCATACCCCGCGTAGTCAAAATCGATAGTTCCGGTCGCTGTCTCGGCTTGGATGAGAGCGCAGAGACCCCTGCCGCGGAGACGGGTCAGAGATGCAAATGTCTTTTCGCTGTCTGTGTAACGGAACACGGCAGAGCATATTACAGGTTGGTAAAACAGGACTTACCAGTAAAACCCAGGGAATCCTCTATAATCATCGACCTGACGCATGAGCTTCTCCACCTGCGCGTCATCACTCGCATTCGGCAGATCTGTATATTCCTTTTTCGCCATGTTGTAGTCGGTGGTATCATATTCTTGTTGATGCTGGTGTTGCCGACGGACATCGGCGTGGGTCTTGAGATACTCACGAATAAAGGCTCGTCGGGTTGACGTGCTTGGCAGTTTGGTGTAGTCGCACTCGAAGCCAGTCCATTCGGCGAAATGATTCGCGAGCTCAAACGCCCGAGGACAGTAAGTGGCATGTCTGTATCACAATGGACAAAACAGGGTTACTCCGTGTTCAGCCTAACTGCTGTCTGGTCTGGATAGGCGTGACTTACTCGTAATCTATGAAGCGCACAGTTGCGACATCTGTCACAGCTCCTATGCCATCAGCCGATTGCTGTACGATGATGTTGCCGCACAAAAGGTCACCATGGCCAAGCACCTGAAGCCACAAATTATCAGTCAGTCGACGAAAGCAAGAACATGAGGCAAGAATATGCAACGACGTACCAAGGGCTCCGGCATAACGTCAGAGGGTAGCAGCTTATCGGTTAGGTATTGGAACCTTTCCTGCAGCTCCTCAATCTCATCTCTTGACCGCCTCGGACTATTCGATATGGCATTGAGCCATCTTTTCGCCGTCGACCAAACACTTGGTTCAAAGTCCAGCTCCTTCCTGGACCCTTGAAGGTAAACGGGCTGAAGCAAAGCGTGCCACCTCGCCAATTCCCTTGCGACTCCACGGAAAATTTCTGTCTTAGACATATCGGCTTCGGAGCAGACTCCTCCGTGGATAAACTCGTAGGCATGGCCATTCGCGAAGCGAACTAATGGCGCAGACGAAAGGTCGCGTTCGGACAGGAGTTTGTGCACCCACAGCTCCTCTTTGTTGTCGCACAACGGGTCAGACATGAGTCAAAGAAGGGAAGTTCCAGACGAGAGGTAGTGGGATGTAACATACTATTGCGATCAATTGTAATGTCAGTGCCATCTCCATAGACCTTGACTAGCACAGAGTCTGCATCAGCAGCGTGATTGGTGACTTTGAACAACTGTCAAATTTTAGCATGTTACACAGCTCTAAGACAGCCGCGTGGGGTAGCAAGTAGAGGGAGGGAGAGGTTCTCACGCCATTTGTTGTTCCTTGAGCGAGAGGCTGGATATGCAAATCGATTTCAGCTTCGTCAGCAGCGGGGAAAATGTAAGGAATAAGCGGCAGGACAGATGCATGAGGATCGGAAGCATCAAAGATGTTGTCTAGGGTCGGGATCTCCATCTCCACGTAATAATAATAATCTACCCACTCAATCTAAAGATACAGCGGGTAAGAGGAATTATTAGAGGGAAAAAGAAACAAGAGACTGGGAGGCGGCTTAAAGTAGGTTCAGCCTCCAAAAGGTGAGACGGGGCATTCCTACCCTGAAACCCGATTTGAGTAGCCAAGTCCGATAGCGGGAAAGATCTCCCTTGGGGGGGGGGGGGGGGGGGGGGGGGGGGGGGNTAATGACGAGGTAAAACGGTGCCGAAAAGGAGGCTGGAGACTCTGATGAGTGATCGGGATTTGAGATTCGCTCCCTGCCAAGGCACAGATTGTCTGTGCAACACTTGCAGGGGCTATTGTAAGTACAGTACTTTTCAGCTGCTGTAAAATGGTCATCATAGCTTGATTGGGCCAGAAACAAGACACGGTTGCCTCCTCTAGGGTGACACAAATACGGACCGTCATTTGTTGCCGTCACTTTGCAGGGACGGGATATCGACAGAAAAAGGAATATCATCAGCTATAGATCGACGGGAACCAAGGTAGATCCCGGTTATCAATTCGGGAATTGCCTTTCCATAGTCTCACCTAAACAGGGAAATTACTGTCTCAACAAGAGCCTTAAACCCGGCAGATATTCCACTATCGACTCTAACTAATGCAGCTAAGGTACGCCATGTCGATCAGGACAGGACCAAGCGCCGGGATATGGAAATATCGCGTCACAATTGAGTGAAACGACATCTCGATTACACCGCATAGCTGGAAATATTCGCATTGGCGCAAGCCACTGTTCGTCAACATAGGAAGAAACGACGCTAGATCGACTTCTTGTTGAACGTAAGGCTGTTTATCAAAGAGATTTAGATACGAGTTACATCGATAATGTGAGCGGTGTTCCTAGGTATATAAGAAGGAAACGACACACGACCACCTTCTTGTTCAAATTCGATATCCATCCATCTCAACTGTTTGTCTGATATTCATCATCTGTGTGGTAACACAACAGCAACCAAAATGGCCTCTTCTACTTCCAAAGCGACCAACAGTCTTCTTTACAAGAACTTCCAAAAGCACCCGGCCGCTCTTATCGAATCGACGTCAGGCATTTTCCTTAACACAAGCGATGGCCGTCGTATCCTCGACGCAACCAGTGGTGCGGCCGTGGCATGTCTAGGCTACGATAACAAGGAAGTTCAGCAAGCCGTTGCTGAGCAGCTCATCAATGTTCCGTACTGCCATCCTGGCTTCTACAAGACCAAGGCAGCAGAGGATCTTGCTGATTTCTTGGTTGACTCCACAAATGGACAGATGTCTAAGGCTGTCTTGTGCGGGTCTGGTCAGTAGCCTGTATCTGAGCTTCGGTGACATAATTAACTAATAGTATCCAGGCTCTGAAGCAGTCGAAGTCGCCCTCAAGCTAGCTAAGACCCACTTCTCAAACCTCGCCATTCCTCAACCCGAGCGAAGCCATTTCATCTCACGTGTGGGCGCATGGCACGGCGCGACATTGGGTGCATTGACCCTAGGAGACTTCAAAGTCCGAAAGGATCCATTCGTGCAGCTGATCTCACAGAACGCTTCGCAGGTATCAGCTTGCAGCTCATACCGCGGTCGAAAGCAGGGTGAAGATGATGAGGCATATGTGAAGCGCCTGGCGCAGGAGCTTGACGATGAGTTCCAGAGGATTGGACCGGAGAAGGTTTGCGCTTTCGTGGCGGAAACCGTTGGCGGAAGTGTAAGTTCAACCGTTCGTTGAGACGTGGCGTCACTAATGTTCAACAGGCGAGTGGATGCGCGATGCCGGTGAAAGGATACTTCCCATCCATGAAGGCCGTTTGCCAAAAGTACAACGCTCTTCTCATTCTTGATGAAGTCATGTGTGGCATGGGCCGAACTGGCACACTCCATGCGTGGGAGCAAGAAGACGTCGTCCCTGATATCCTTGTCGTCGGCAAGGGTCTTGGAGCTGGATATGCACCCGTTTCAGCAGTTATGATCAACGCCAAACTTGTCGATTCGTTCCAGAAGTCCGGCAAAGGTTTCGCTCATGGACAGACATACATGGCTCATCCCCAAGCCGCAGCCGCAGGACTCAAAGTCCAACAGATCATCCGCGACCAAAACTTGCTGCCCCAAGTCCAAAAAATGGGCGAGTATCTCGGCTCGCGACTCAAAGAGCGTCTCCTGCCTATGCCATACGTCGGTGACATCCGAGGACGAGGCCTCTTCTGGGCTGTCGAGTTCGTGACTGACAAGAAGACGAAAATCCCCTTCCCTTTCAGTCTGGGACTGAACAGCATGCTCCACTCCCGCGGAATGAGTGCTGGCTATGAAATTGCGCTGTTCAATGCCAACGGTGGCTACGATGGCTATGCCGGTGATCACTTTCTCATCTGTCCGCCCTTCATCGTGACCAAGGAGGACGTGGATGATATCGTCGAGCGAACTGCGAGGGTTGTCGAGGACACTTTTGCAGAATTGTTTCAATCTGCTATTTGGGAGAAGATTTCTTTGCAATTGGAGATTGACAACAAGTGTGAGGTGGAAGCGACGAATGCGACTCCTGTCAGTATGGCGGCTGCTGTGGGTGTAGCTGCTCAGTGAAGGCTTTGAGGCATGAGATTCGGATTCCGAAATAATTAGGGCTGTCTGCAGGTTTTGTATTTATGCATGTATTGATTCATCACTTTCCAACTTCCAAATGCAGGATTGATTTGACACAGGGGCCTGTATAATTGCTCGATTTGTGGAACATAGGTTTTCCTAGTGGTCTTTGTAGTGTGTAATGGCAATTAGTTAGTAGACAATAAGAGAGTCACATTTACAAAACACCTATCCCAAGTGAAAAACAAAAAGAATTTATCAACGATGCAAAAAAAAGGATATTTGGTGGAATTTAACCACCTGCAATGGACGAACAGGGAATCGAACCCTGGACCACTCCCAGATTATTCGGTCGAATTATGCTAAGGGAGTATTATACCACTAAACCATTCNACGAACAGGGAATCGAACCCTGGACCACTCCCAGATTATTCGGTCGAATTATGCTAAGGGAGTATTATACCACTAAACCATTCGCCCGAAATTTGTTGAAGACTGCACCGTCAATTGATGCTCAGGAAAGCTTGAAAGCAATCTTGCGAGGGTGTCTGATTAGCCTTCACTACCATTTTGCAGAATTGCACTCTTCAAGCTGCTTCAATCGCTCAAAACAAATGTAGTCAACTAATTCAGGCATAATAAACTCAAATTTTATGCATCATTATTCGTATACTTTACATGTAGTATGTACATCCCATCCAACTCCTTTCAAAACAGGGTATCATTCAGACTATCCCAACATCCTCTACGACATAAATCAGTTGTCAATCATAGCCATGTCTTGTGAGTTTCTGTTATGTTTAACATCCATACTTTCATCCTACATTACACAACAACACCGTCTCTAGTGGTGTCTGTGAATATTCGCGGCACTAGCACGACGGCTAGCAGAAGGTGTACCTCGAGGAGTTCCACGAGGTGTAACACGGCTCTCTCCGAAGAAACGGTTCGAGTTGCTGTACTGTCGTGCACCGTAGCTGGGACGAGCAGTGGCAGCAGGACGCTCGGGATCTTCAACAGTGGCACCAGAGCCTGAGATACGGTTAGTTTTTATCTTGATTCGAATATGTATTGAAGACTTACCCCTTCGTCGATGATCATAGGACAGGCGACGTCCTTCTACATTGTTTTCCTTGCGCTCGCCGGCCAGACGCTGAGCGAAGGGTGATCGTGCTCGCAGGGTGGGTCCCTTCCAGTAAATGACATATACAGCCACGACGAGAATGAATGAGATGCAGAAGAGGATGGTCGAGGCATATTCTAGGTTCTTGCCAGAAGAGGCACCGATGTTGCTGAAGAAAGGGATAGCAGGAAGTGTGAGGACACCAGCAAGGAAATCTCGAGCCCAACCATTACCACCTGTGGCAGAGGCAGAGTAGGGACCATCTGAAAACTGTTAGCGAAGAATTCAGCTTTTGTTTCATCAGCATGTACTTACAAGCACAGATCATGTAGTCAATGGTAGCCATGTAGATAGCGTAGTTGGCGATACCGACAATCGCAGCGAATATCATCGAGCCGATCCAGTGAATAGGAGGACCCTGGATAGTCCAAGCAAAGCCGATAAGACCGATCGGCAGGCAAGGAGCAGTGTAGAGCAAGAACCAAAGTCGCGACTCGTACTGAGCACGCTCATCATTAGGCTTCTCTCGTCGCTCCTTGATGTTTCGCTTGATAGAGGGGATAAACAGCAACCATGCGAGAACATAGCCAACACCGATGGCGCAGAAACTGAGACCGACCTGAACAGCGTCAAAGTCCCATTGTCCGTACACAAGGGCAAAGGACTGAATGAACATGAAAATCAGAGCGTCGGAAAAACCAGAGAGAAGAGACAAAACCAGCACAATGGGCTCTGTGAGGAACATCTTGAAGGGGCGGGTCCAGGTGATGAGGACCTCCTTGGCGGAGAAGCGCTCACGGAAGGGAACAAGCTCATCGGGACCCCAGAAGTTGGCGTTGGTCTCTTCTCTGCGCTTCTTGGCGATGCGGTTCATAAGGATGGTGCTTCGAGTCTCAGGGACAGTCAGGAAGTGAACAATTTGGACAAAGCCACCGAGGATAAGCTGGATCCAGATGGACCAACGCCACTCGAGGTATTGCTCACAGAAACCACCAACTATGGGACCAAGCACGGAACCACCAACGGAAGAGAAGACAACGTATGCGACGGCGTACTGTTGGTTATCTGACTCCCACATATCGGCGATCATACCGAGAGTAACAGAGCCACCAGCAGAAGAAAGACCACCAAGCGCACGGCCTACCATGATGGAAGCAAAGTTTGGCGCCAGCGCAACGGGGAGTTGCCAGATGTTGACGAGGAACAACGAAGCCTGCATGATAGGCCAACGTCCAAACTCCTCTGACCAAGGTGCCCAAAGCTCACAACCAAAGGCATACAAAACCAAGAAGATCATAGCACCACAACGAGCAGCCTGAGCGCTGACGTTGAACTCTTCGGAAATACCAGGAATAGCATTGGAGTAGAGCGAAGTGTTGAAGTTCATCGAGACCTGCACCCAGAAGACTACGGTGAGGATGTACCACTTCTTCCACTTAGGGAACGAGTAGCCAAGCTCATCGTAGCAGTCATCTTCTGTGATTTCGTACTTGTCGTAGGTGCCTAGCTTTTCCAGTCGTGCGCCATCGGCATTGTGAGTATCGGTGCGCTCATCGCTGCTGTGGTCTGTTGAGCCGTCGAGGGCGCCGTTGTTGGCGTTGCTGTGCTGCTCGAGACGAGAGTTGGCGATGTGAAGATCGTTTTGGTTGATGACCTGGGGTGGGTCATCGGAGAAGTGAGTTGGCATTTTGGGCAAGACAATTGGTCAGACGAGACCAGAGCAAGCAAATTAATAAGATACCAGTATTACTATTAAAGTAATGTCTATCTGGGGATTTGGGGGGGACATCTTTATTTAAGAAACCTGGGGGATCAACACGACGTGATGTCTTGCAAGATATTGTCAGTAAAAAAAGAGAGATATCCACTTTGACATCATCCCCGAAGAACAGAACTCATACCCCGGAAATGGCGTCGTTGACGTGGGGTTTCTACAGTACCATGTATGTGGAGTGTCTTGAGAGCTACCGCTTGTGCCGTGCTATCCGGAACAACCTCAAAGTGCTGTGCATAAGGGATCAACGGTCAAAGAGTGAGATTACCAGATGGATCATGGATGTGAGTGACGGGTTACCCAGAGTGGACAAGTTCTGCCGATTGTGGTTATTTCATCACGCAGCCAACGCCCGCTGATCGAAAGCCTGAGGTGCATCTACTTTAACGGCGTAATGGTAAGGACCTGTAAAAGGATAGATTGGATGTTGGTACATGTCAAAGAATCGGACTCGGCCGAGTCATGAACATGATGTCTTGAAGTATGACGTATGACGTATGAGGAATTCTTCAATCTCTTTGAGAAATAAAATATGTCACCGCAAGCACAATTACATTCTATTACCGTTACTATTACTCCAACAAAACAAATTAATTTAGAATCCTCTTCCAATCGGTCAAACCGAAAAAAACAAATCCACATCCCTCTAGGCAGCACAATTCTTTTATTCTCTACTCCACAATGACATGACTTCATCAAGATAAATCGAAGATTGGAGGCTCATCTTTTTCTTAGGCCCTGCTTATTCCCCCCTCGTTCCCTCATTGCGTCATGGCTGCAACCCTTAAACATTTTTTCTCCCGCACATTGACCCCTGATGAGCAGGTCAGGCAGGTCTTTTTGTTGAAGGATTCAAAGTCCAATATCTTGAATGGCCAAGATGCCAAGGTGAAGAGATCCCTTCATGGGCGATCAATAGCGGCTGGGCGGCAAAGCTGAAGGCTGGGCTTTTTCTTGGCCTTGAACAGGTATGATTTGGTTACCAATGTCTGGTCTCTCAAAAAAGAGAAAAATAAGCATACCTGTGACTTACCCACGCACGCGACACAAGCTGGGGGCTCCACGTTAGAGTTGTTTTCGACCCTTTTTTTTTTTTTTTTTTTTTTTTTTTTTTTTTTNCTTGTCGTAAAATCTGGCCGAAAATTTTTTTGTCTTGTTCTCGGGTTTTCGCAAAACCCGAAAGCGCCAAGGGGCCAAGATTTACAGTGGACTCTCACCCCTTTACCGCAGAGCCTCTCCCTTGAGAATCACGATATTAATTCCCGATGGCATGATCCCAGTGGCTTTCGATTTATTACCGGTTCACTCGGGTTGTTTTATAGTTAATTCATTACCTAATGTCGATGCAACGTTTGATGAATTTTGGGTCGTAGTAACTGTTACATGATCGCTTGCTTTGGGCGATTTAGTCTTCAGCTGTCAATTGAGCGGGAGATTTAATTATCTCTTATTGCGCAGCCAAAGGCTACTACCACAATCTTCACCACAGAAGTTGTAGATTCGCGTCCTGCTGAAGAAACCGCAATTTGCTGTTAAAATATGGAGTCAAGTTCTTCATCCGAAATATTATCTTACTTTTCTCCAGTTCCCATCGGTCAAATTCTCGGTCGTCTACTCCATGGGGATTCTTTTGCAGGTGGATCCTTTATGAAACGGGGTACAGGGAGTTTTATTTCGCTGCCTATTTTAGTGGAGATTATTCCTCCTCGGATCGTCGTCTAGAGAAAAGTCTTCTGATTGTATCACGATAACTCGGGTCTGGTGTTGAGATTTTCTGTCTTGATGTTAACAACTGCCGGCAGAGTAAGCAAAGGAACTGCCCTGCTTACCCGGGAAGTTTAGTTGGTTCTAGTGCTGGTGATCTGTGACGTCATAATTAAGCCACTGACATCGTTTGTGAAGATATTCACGAGTGTACTGCTTTGATGCTGTGAAAGGCCATGAAGATGTGCATGCATACTGCTACCTGTCAAATAACCTTAATCGATTTTGGGTTTAAAAAGTACTCAGACATTAAATGCGAAATGAATTCAACTCCATTTCAATTCATCGATTAACCTCTGCTCATTGTCATTTTTGTGACACAATGAAGATGCAAGTTACAATCTGTCCCGCGAGTAACAGGACTAGCATGGCAGCCATCCGCTGGTTGCTGTCTCAAGGAAATGAAATGACAATAAAAGGCCTCTATCGTGATCTCAATAAAGTCCCCGACGAATACAAGTCTGCCGACAACTACACTGCCGTTCGAGGTGATGTTGCAGATGCGGCTACCCTAGACTTCTCCGGTTCTGATGCTGTCCTGGTGGTCCTCCCACCGGCCTATGACGGACGCGATATCGTTGCACATGCACGTCTAATCTCAAATAATGTGAAAAATGCTGTTGAGAAGTCTGGTACTGTGAAGAGGCTTGTCTTGCTATCGAGTGTTGGTGCCGAGTTCGCTGAAGGTGTGGTAAGCATCGGGTTGACAGCGCTTCCTTGACTGAGCACATATTGACTTGACCAGGGAGAGTTGAGGACAAACCACACTTCTGAAGAGGTTCTCAAAACCACCAAAATCCCAGAAATCATCTTCGTTAGAGCCGCGTACTTTATGGAAAATTGGACCGCGTCACTCGAGACGCTCAAAGCCCCGGAGTCATTCTTTTACTCCACCATCACGCCCTTGGATTTCAAAGTCGCTATGGTCGCGGTCAAAGACATCGGTGAGACCTTGGCTACACAAGTCATAAGAGAATGGACACCTCCAACGAAACCTTACATCTGCGAGCTTCATGGACCCCAGCCTTATACCCCGTTGGATGTGCGAGCCATATTCTCGCAGGTTCTGAAGAAACAAATCGATATCAAGGCCATCGAAAAACACGAATTACCCAATTTTTATGGTCAGATATTTGCACCGCAAATTGTTGATGACTGGGTTGAGATGACCACGAGCTTTTTGCCCGGGGGTGTTGCTGAGAAAGATCTTTCTAAGCCGAGTGACGTTGATGTCATTTATGGGAAGACAGCGCTGAAAGAAGCTATAGCGGCTGCGATAGCAGACATAGTCTAGAAGTATGATTTAACAGTTTCTACTTTCGAATTCAAGATCTACGAAAAGTAGCTGTCATTCATCCTTAGCGTGTCGGAACATACGTTAGCAGAATACTGATCGATGAAGGGCTTCCCACTGTTAGATAGCAAAGTGTGCAGCGGAACATGTCAAAAAAGGGACTATGTGTTAACAAAATACTGAAAAGGCCTATTAAAGTGCCCGTGTTGAGGCCACTAGGGTCTTTAGAGAAGAAAATAACCGTCCTTGCACTGAGAAGTATGTATTCAACTATCGCGCCTGCCACAGATCTACACAGAAAGGTTCTTATCGATAACAGCTTTAACGCGAACCACTTTACGCGCCACATAATTTTCTCCCCTCGTCAACTCTAAAGGGAAAAAAGCAAAGACACATGACATAACGAGGCAGCTATCGCAAACCGTCATGACCAGTCTCCTGCGATCAATTAGGCCTTTGAGCCACTGCATCGCCTTTCACAATTCGATGGCACAACCTCGTTTTGTATCGACCTCTCCCGACAATGTCGTCGTCCCACGCAAAGCAAAAGCTATACTCGAAGCGATTCGTTATGAGACATACGGAGCTCCAGGGCCCGAAACGCCATGGCCTAACGATCAGACGTCGTCCAAGGAACAGAACGACATTTCCTTCCGCGGACAAAACAACCAAGACATTAAATCGACACAGACCTCTCCAGACCCGCCGTTCTCCAGGGTTGACTGGGCTGCTCAAGCAAACTTTCGATTGAGAAAGATTCGGTCAATGAGAAGAACAGACCTTCCTACCTTTGAAGTCGTTGAGTCACAGTGGCGGAAACAAACAGACTATTTCCTTACGCAGTGGGTGTCCTTGTTTTTCTCATTGAATGGTTTTGTCCCCAACCACAAAGATCGGGATCGTCATTTTATTCGCTCCACAGATTTGGTACGTTTCATCTTATTCAACATTCCGACAAAACAGTTGTGACAGTTGATTAATTTGGTGGGTCTTGCAGGATTGGACAGTAAGTCATCGATACAATTCACTTTTGATCATTTCCACAGCTTACATTCGCTCAGGGTATTAACTCTCGTCCAATTATTACAGGCTAGAACGATGAGTCTAAGTCATTCTCAGGGCGTATCAGCTTGCAAACTATCCAGAGTCTGGTCGATTCCTCCCGTAATATTTGGCTGGAATACATCTCATTCTGTGTAAAAGACACGGTGTGGCGTGACATGATCACACCGAAGAAGACAGGGCCCATCCTGCTGCCGTATGAATCCAGTACCCGCTATTACATGGTGCGTGCCGTTCCCTGACAACAAAGTTTTCCCGCAGCTGAAAATTGGAAACAAAATATAGCCAACGCGGTACCATGATGAGTTGTTCATAAGAACCAAATTAGGTGCCTCGCCTGTTCCATCCCGTTCTTCCATAACTCTAGAGTCTACGATCCTCAGCTCCGGAACGTTTCGCGAGGTTGCCCGGGTGCAGGAGAAGTGCTTCATCTTAGACGCTGACACGAACAGCCCTCTAGAAAGCAATGATTTCCACCCTTTTTGTACTTTCTTGCAACGCCGCTGGGAGCAGCAGCACGCACTTGAAAAGAGATCTATAAAATGGTTGATCGAGTTTCATAAGAGACTTGACCAGGTTGAGGCCAGGATGGTAAAGAGAGAATCTAAGGAGGAGCCTGAGGTTAAGTCGACGGACAGCTATACTTCAAAACCAGAACCGGCAAACGACCCTGGATTCCCCATGACGAGCGATGAACTGCAAAAGGCTATTGACGAGCGCATACTAGATTTCAACTTGCGGCGGCCTAGGAATGATCGCCCTGGGAATTATGATCAGATACCTCAGAACACGTTGAGGAACATGCGGAAGACGATGGCAGACGAGGACCCTAGCGATGATCAACTCGACGACGACTTTCTAGAGGGTATTCGGGATGATATAGCGGAATGGGAAACTATGGATAATCTTGTTGAGAAAGATCTCCAGGATGAGGATGAGGATCCCCTCGGAGCTGGCATCCCCTCTGAGTTGAGTACACCGGATAATGCTGGGACCCCTTCCAGATACGGATGTCCCGGTTGATGATGCCACGAAGCATATGCCTCAATGACGCATTGGCCTTGGCAATGTATTTGTTCAGTTTTTAGGATAGAAAAGCAAGGAAGACTTGTTTTCCTGATAAAACTTAAGGGATTAAAAGGTAGTGAGCGGCAAGGGGGTATTGAAAAGTCGTCTTCATTAGCGATTGGAATGAGGAGGGGCCAAAGTGGCTTCCTTCAGCATCATTGCATGCTTCTATAATAAGAGGCCCGTTTGGCGACTGAATTGCTTGTAAAAATGGCTTGATTTATCCGTAATGATTATATGTCCTTTTGAAGGAGTGCTGATATATGTCCCGAAGCAGTGGGTAGGGTATCGAGCTGCTTTCGGAGACGTATATGTTAATGCATAACACCATTTCTTATACATACGACCATACCTACCAGAAAATACGGGATCCCGTCCGCTCTCCCATAGTCAAGCTGGTAAGGGGCGGATTAGTAGTTGGGTCGGTGACGACCAGCGAATCCCCGCTGTTGTATGTTTTCACTTTTTTGATAGTTTTTGGCACTGGCTCTTATATGTCCTTTAAGATCCTTCTGGAAATCGTTCATCGGCCCGTTAATTCGCTTGAACTTCTCTCTTATCGAATGGCACGTGGTGCTGGCTTTGTTCACCCTTTTGACAGCGGTGGACGGCCTGTCAAGCTCGAAACTGGCTGGCATTCTTCGGGCAATTATCAATCAAAAGCAATAGACATAAACTCTACTGGGGACTGCAGATGGTACATAGTCACAGTAGAAAAAATAAAGTTTTACGCATCCTTACTTATAATTGAAATTAAAACGGTACAGTAGCATCATATGTGAACAGTTTAGGCTAGGTCACTGATGATGGTAGGAAGGGCTCACAAATGGAAAGTTTGCCTGTGGCATCTACCTGTCCCGGGATTCTCATCCATGTGTCTAGCGAAGTACCATATCGCTTGGCGACTAGGTATAGTAGTGCAATGGACAGACATAATTCCTTACATACGGCCAACCAGAAAACTGTCTCCCAACACCTTCGTTTGCTGTACAGAATGAATCGGACGTATTGTAGTTTTATTGGGAGGTTTCCTAACAGTTGACGGCATGGGCTGGGTACTTGGACGGCTGAGACGTGAGACGCAGGTGGCCTGTCCAAGTTCCTCCGTGGGAGAACTTGCAACAACCGTTGATAGCTCCATGAGAGTGTAGCCAATCAGCGCATTTCTTGACAGCAGCCAGAATTGTTTTTCTTTCAGCTGTTGTCCTGCAATCGTGGCCGCTTGTGGTGGCCTGGTAGGCATAACCCTCAACATGGTGACCGTCCGAGTCCGTGCCTGTGGTCATGCTGCAGGAGTTTGAGTTGGTCTTGCTCTTTATCATATCAGTAATGGAATTGTAGATTCCGACCGCAGAGTTTGCCGCAATAATAACAGTACCTCCGGCCGTAACGACATTAGCCCATGCTGACACATCGATCTGGCGACGGCTGTCGAAGTGCGAGACATAGCCGGCATCAACAAGGTCAAGAGTAGCCGTGAGGTTGGAGTCTGGACCATTCCACTCGGTAACAAGTGGATTGTAGCCTACTCTCTGACGCGGTTCGTCGTAGAGTGCGCAACCTGGCCCAATAAGGCCAAGTGTGATGCAAGTAGAGAGAGCTTTGCTTGGGTTGACCACTTTCCTGTTGATACACGGATGATTATAGCGCAGGTGTCGATGAGTAGTACAAGGAGTAAGAGATGAATATCCTGCATAGTAATGAAGGGGGCTGAGGAAGCAAGAAGAGGTTCGAGTGGTAGAGAGATGTTGAGAAGATTGCTCACGGAAGGAATGTTGCAGCTTTTATGCTTGGGTTTGCCCTATCAACATATGCCTAAAAGATATCTTCTGCCCGTAATTGCGGATCGTGAGTGTTCTGTTGGTTGTTGGTTGTTGGTTGTTGGTTGTTGGTTGTTGGTTGTTGGTTGTTGGTTGTTGGTTGTTGGTTGTTGGTTGTTGGTTGTTG